>CM064486.1:44698045-44825078 GCA_032716605.1 Paralithodes platypus
TGTTCCAGTCTGTCACCAGTGCGTCTGGCCTGCCCGCCGGCGTTATCGTCCGGCGGGTGAGGTACAGTGGGAGTTTGTGAGTCTCCTCTGACGCAAACAAATCCACTTGTGGATGGTAAGGCTCCGCAATCATTTGGTCGAAAATGGTTTGCTTGAGCGCCCATTCTACTGTTGTGCTCTGTCTCCGAGACAGAGCGTCTGCCCAGACGTTTGCTACGCCTGGGAGATAAGATGCGTGAAGCTGAATGTTCAGCCTGTTGGCTAGAATAAAAATCTTTTCTGACACGTTTAGCAACCCCCGAGATCTCGTCGACCCTTGTTTCTGAATACAGTGAACTGCATTCAGATTGTCCATTCTGAAGGCCACCGACTTGCCCCGTAAAGTAGAGCCGTGAGCCTGAAGGAAATATAAGGGAACTAGTAATTCTTTGACATTGATGTGGGAGATTTCTAAATGGGACCAAAGCCCTTGACCCTGGTGCCCTTGGTTTGACTGAAAGCCCCCAACCTATCGTTCCTGACGCATCCGTGTCTACCCATACCGTCGGCGGAGGAGAGGTCCATGACATGACTGAGTGTAATGTTTCCCTCTTCGCCCAGACCACTAGCAAGTTGTGGATTAATTTTGGTATGGGCCATAATTTTTTCGCCGGCAATAGCGGAAAATATTTGTTGCCCTCCAATATTAAACGTTTGACTCTTAACCGGCCCAACTGTACAGTTAGTTGAATCCAGTTGAGAGCCGACCAGAGACTCCCAGATTCTCCGTGTCGTAGTCAGACTGTGAAGGAACAGAAACAATTTCCTGCGAAATCTGTTGCGATTGTCCACACTCTGACTCAGAGTGAGAGTAGCCGTGTCCCAGACCAGCCCTATCCACTGAACTACTCTTGAGGGAACAAGGTTTGACTTTACCAGGTTGACCTTGAACCCTAGAGTTTTGACATGTTTTAATGTTATGTTGTTGTTGTTGTTGTTGGTGTTGTTCCCCAAGCTGCCTGGCCGAACAGCCCCAAGGCCCCGAGCAAGGCCAAGGCCATAACCGAGCGCCCCCACAGAACCCTCCCCGCCGACCACAATAAAGCCTGGGTGACCGAAGCCACTCCATGGCGGGGAGCTTGAGGAGGGTGCGGAAACGCCCGGGAAACCAAAGCCCCACCCACGGCCCTGTGCCCCTCAGCAATTATGAAGAGAAAGTTGAGGGGCAAGGGAAAAATGTGACGCTTTGGCTTCCAATCTTGGTAATGGTCAATCCACGTTAGAGACGCCGTCACTTGAGATCTAGAAAATATATAAGTAAAAGGAACAGTCAGAGTAAGCTATGGGTATGGCAGAGATCGCTCAGTTCTCACTCTGATAGACCAGCCCATCACCAATTTAATGTTATGTTGACATGATTTATGCATACTTGTTCCGTCTCTGCCACCACTAGCCAGTCGTCTAAGTACCATAAAATCCTGATCCCTTGCTTTAACAAGGGCATCAGGGCTTGCCGGACTAATTTCGTGAATAAGCGAGGTGCTAGGTTCAATCCAAACGGCATCCTCTGAAAGACATAAGTCTGATGCTTTATTCTTAAGGCCAGAAACCGTTGAAATCTTTTGTTTACCGAGACGTGCCAATACGCGTCCGTCAGGTCTAAAGAACACATCCATCCTCCCGGCGGAAGTGTTAGCCTGATCTGGTTTACTGTTAGCATCCTGAATGACACGTTGTGAATATGGAGGTTCAGATAAGACAGGTCTACGACTGGCCTCATCTGAACACTGTCCCTTTGGGCACTAGAAATAGTTTGGATGTAAAGACTGGGTAATTTTGAGGAACCGGGATGATGACATACTTGGTGATCATTTCCTGGATCAGTGACTCCACCTCTAAAGAAACTAAATTTGCCTTTGTCGGCTGACGTAAACGAGGTCGCCGGAGCCACTGCCAGGTGATGCCCTTGCGTGCCACCATCCTCGCCCAAGTATTTACTGGCCATGCGCGGTGACACGTCCGGAACGACCCAGTTAGCAGACAAGGGTTCGCCGGCTGTACTACCCTCTGATCCGCCCGCCGTGAGACTGGCCCTGGGAGTGAGAGAGACTTTATTTTTTTGATGGTGGTGGTGGTGGTGGTGGTGGATGCTTAGCCGACTGGCCGGCGTTGGCAGAAGACGGGCCCTGGCCCGGTCTGTTATAGTTTCGTCCTTTATGACCTGCAAACTTACCTTGTTTATACCTGTACTGACCTTGGGGGGAAGCGGACTTAGGTATATGAAAGGGCTTTGACCCACCCGGCTGAGCTTTTGCGACTGGCTTGGGTTTGGGAAAGTTAAAAGCAGGTTTCTTAGAAGGGGTGGGACTGTGCTTAAAGGCCTGAGCCATATTGAAAACAGTTCTCCACACATCAGGGACATTAACGAGGAGTTAGCACCGGCGACATGACCACCTGGTTTGCAATTCTATCAGGAAGTTTCCTCACCAGGGACATCCTAAGATCCTGTCTCGCCCGCACCGCCTCGAGCAAGGCTGTGCGGATATCCCCCAACGACTGAATTGAAGTATGAAGGAGTAATCGCCGAGATAGTTCAACCGATCTTCTGGCCTCCGCGTCCGCGATTGCCTGAGTAGATCTTAGCATAGATTTCGCCACCTGGTGCATAACAATGTACTGGGAAAAAAGTCTATACGCCTTCCCCCGTAGCCTAAACTCCCGGTCTAGGTGAGCTGGTGAAGGCGTAGTGAAAGGATCTTTAAGTTCGCATAGATTGATTTTGGGGGCAGCTAAAAAAGCAAACCAAGCAGATGGAACTCCGCCGGCTGAAAAGACTGGCATAGAGAACCAAGAATGGCTGTCCTGAGGAATCTGGTGCGAAGATTTTGAGGTGAAGGTGGTCGCAAAGTTCTGAGCCTCTACCTCCCATTCCACCCAAGGTCCTGGACCCAACTGCCCCACCTTCAACACTGGGTTAGCGGCTGTGTCTGTGACCGTTTGTAAATCTAATTCTGGAGTGAGAGCTGACAGTGCTTTTATATCATTAAAACCGTCATGCTTGGTCCAGTCAGAAAACAGTTTTGAAGCTGAGGCAGGGGGCAGTGCAGGCATAGCTGTATACACAAAAAAGTCATGGTGATAATGGTTCGGAATGGCCTTAATATTAACATCAAGTACATTACCCGCAATATCCAAGGCTCGTAACTCTCTAGATTTATTTCCCTGGATTACCCACTCATGTGGCACTGGAAGTTCCCCTGACAAAGTGGGCTGCGCCGCCTCTGGCTTAGTTGGGATCATTTGAATCCATGAATCATCCAGACCGTATAACAGGGGCATAGCTACCTTTCTTAACGGTGCTTTATCTAAAGGGGGAGGATTGACATCCGTTACCACCCTTACACTAGAAGTAGTCAGTGCCGCCGAAGCAGGCCTAGTGACTATATTAGGTGATATAGAGGGAGGGTGTGGAATCTTGGTCAAAGCAATAGAAGCGATCAGAGGCTGAACACTTGAACTTGTCATGGGAGCTCCCAGGTCCACTGTAGGAGTCTCCGGCTGTTGGCCAAAAAAATTTGTTAGAGCAGTAACCAACAACCCATCTATTTCCTCCGCCGTGACAAATTTAGCAGATGAAGAACTCAGAGGTGAATCATTCCTATCTTGTGAGTCGTCTAGAACTGAACCCGACTCTTGCACTTCCATGTCAGAGATTATAGACACCTCATCCTTGTCATCTGGCCCATCATGAGAGGGTTCCGCCGAAGCCGGAACCTCGTCTTGGTGCCAAGTTAAGTCAGGAATGGATGATGGGATCACAGCGTCCCGGTGGACGTCCGTCCGTACCTGTGGCTCCTGAACCAGACGTGGGCCTTCATGCCCTGGTTGGGAATACCGCCATACACCCAGGCCTTGGCCCGAACTCCCTTGGGAGTCAGATACACCATCAACCACTGAGCCCCCACTAGACTCTTCTAAAGGGCGATCACTGCCTACAGAACTCTCTAACTCTAAGTGTGTAATATCCATTGGTAACCTGTCCGCCGGCAACACCCCCACCACAGTCTCTGACTCCACTCCCGCCCCATCAGATTGGACACTAGATAAGTCGGGAGTAGAGGCAAAAAGTGAGGCACGAGGCTCCGGCGAACGCCGGGAGGCCTTTCGTTCCTTAGAATCTTTCCTGGAAGATTTGTGGCTGCGGTGTGACTTAGATCTATCACTTCTCTTAGACTTATCCGATCTTTCACTAGAGCTGTCCTTGGACTTTTCCTCTTTGCTCCTCTTTCTTGCTGGTGAAGAAGAATGACTAGGCGGCTGTTGTCTGAGGGGCGACCTGGACCTGGACCGCGCCCGTGACGTGGAGGCTGTCACCGGGGGCGTGGGTTCACGAGGTCTCTTAGAAGTGGTAGGGACCAGAGAAAGTGCTGTACCCTGCCCAGTCTCTGCCGACTTTCGTACAGTTACTCTAGAGGTACGTTTAATAGGGGGGTGCTCAATCAGTAATTTATCCCAAAGAATCACATTATCACATTGCAGCGCTTTATGAGCCACTGTGGTAGCATAATTTGACAAATGCTGCCTGACCTCCCTCAAAGCGACCGCCGCGGATCTACTATTGTCCCGCAACACTTTGACACTCAATTGAGTACAGAAGGTACAGTTCCCCGTTACCCACAAACCCCTTGAGCGATCTAAACATTTAACACATCTAATGCAAAGAGTGTGTGCAAAGATAGGGATACCTGAACATGAGGGAGCAATACACAAGGCAAAAACAGGGTCTAGGGTAGCCATGACAGAGACTGGTGGAAAACACGAACCCACCCCCGGTTTACTCCAGGTTCTCGAAAGACTCGCCGGAACTCAGCCCTGGAAAAAAAAAAAAATCCAGGAATTAATGCTCATAAGGCTACACCAACATGTTCGAACACAAGTGTTAGATAACCCGCCGGGTAACGAGACGTAATACACAACTATCACGGCTCGCCACGCGGAAGGTTCATGTGTAAAGATTTCAGAATATCTTAACTTGTCCAAAAGATTTATGAATATCCTCTGATATAATATAAAGACCAGCATGGCTCTTTATAAATGACGCAGTCTTCCCAGTGGTGTTTGTTAAGTTCTTACTGGAAAAACCCCTAAAAGACGCCGGCCCCCGTATTATCTCGCAGATCAAAAACTGGGAAGCTTGTCTTAAATGCTAGATCTGGCTTCTCCCGAAGCGTTCTAGATCGCCGTATGTTGAATGGCGGCGATACGTAACGTATCCCTCGATTGTCTGGTTAACTACACAGAATTTTGCAAATCCGTTAATCCCACCCTCCCAAGGTGCAACCGCCGGGTGTGAATTTTTAAAGTTAGCCCCAAAATTCCTATCCCCACTTCTTTGCAAAAGATCGCCGGGGAGGAAAGACCAATCAACAAACAGCCTAGTTTTACTGGCTTTGCAAAAACCGGGAAAAACTCAACTCAACAAGTGTCCGTATGAACACTTAGTTAAATGGGTAAAGCCATCCCGCCGGGAAACACAGTACGCCTGAACACAGGCCCCACCACAGAGACGCAGTCCTGGAGAGCCTCAGGCCACCACTCGCCGGGGAAAACAAGCCTATTTTAACCACGCGTCATTAAAACTCGGCAACCAGCCGGGTTTTCATGGTGTAACCGAGAAAACCCGCCGGAAAAGGCAACCCACCCCGTTCAGATTCAATCTGAACGCACCAAATAGACCGTGGAATTAGCCAAAGCACAACTAACCCAGGACACACAAATAGTCCGTGGAATTAGCCAATACACAACTAATCCAGGACACATATATAGTCCGAGGAATTAGCCAATACACAACTAAACCAGGACACACTTGACACAGTAGTACATATTTATAACATAAATCAATAACACTTGTACATGTGGCAAAGCTACGAGAGGCTGGCTAGGCCTAGGCAGACGGAAATACAAGTAAACATGTCGTAATATAAACAAAAAGCACTGAATTATATCACAACAGGAACCACCGTCAACACACCACTGTAGCAAAAACTTCCCGGCAAAGGGAAGAACTGACTCGGGACCCAGAAAAAAAAAAAAAAAACAAAAAATCACTAAGTGAAGAAAAATACGCTGGGAACGTCAGAGAATAAAAAGCTACCTCATCAGAAAGATAAAAGGAAGCAATAATAACGCGTAATGAAAGCCGCCTACATCACGAAGCTAGCTAACCGTGAAAAAGTTCACATGTCCACAACGGGACCACGAGGGTACACCCGAAATAGATGCCACAAACACACGACCCAAAATACACTGCACTGCGGGCAACTCGCCCAGGACACTCCTTCTACGCATATCCTAACCTTACTCGATACATCCCGGAGTAAACAAATGAGAAAAAACTCACTAGGGACGAAACAAATGCGGAACCAGCGGAGCGTGGGGAGGCACGTCCGGGTAGGTTGAGCGCAGAGCAGAGAAGGAAGAATGACGCCTGAGTCAGCGTCTGGTCAAAGATCCACACAATTACATCCACGAGTAATGAGTATATGGAAAGCTTATGAATAGTTATTCTTATTTTCTTTTTCTTTTTTATTTGTTACAAAGTTTTTTCGTAGTGAGAACCCAATTTCATAATGACTGAACCATGAGTGAGGTTGCGTGCGCTCATGATGAAGGCTCCTCAATTTGTTATGCTCTGCGCGGTAGATTCAAAACTACGGCGGATGAGTGTTTGAAGAGGGTGCCTTATGTAATAGGCATAATCGTCAATGATGGAGGGGCCACTAATAAATATCACAAACCTTACAAAACAACTTTGCCAATGATATAAAATTCATTTAAGACTGTGCCATGAAATTATCTATTAAAAACAGGAAACTTTATCAATATTGGCCAGCATAGAATACGGGTGAGACACCTGAAGGGAAGAAAGGAAAACCTAATATTTATTAGTGATTCCAGAGTCTTAAGAGTCTATGACGTAAGGCCTATATAATAATATGGCTCCACCTTGTCTCTGATCAACGGGATTTTATTGACCCCACTCATCAGAATTAAAAAAACATAGCTCTTAGGTTAGGGGATGCTATAAATATATACCTAGGGAATGTCATTAGAATTGGATGTCCAGCTTGTGAGGAGGGTTGCAGTGGATTTGGCTGGGGCCAAATCCATAATGAGTGAAGAAAGGCTGCGTGGAGACAAAACAAAAATCTTGTTTAAAGGGCATAGCTCATGTGGTCAGCTATCCTCATTATCATAAATGTTAGTGTTATGTATACATCTTATGTGCAATAATAGTCGTCCAAGTTTCTTATAAATGTAAATATAAATAAATTAGTGTTTTGGGCGGTGGTGGCGAGAGGCATTTCCGAGCCCCTCGTGATGTTTATAAGGGCATTGAGGTACCCATAGAATAACATAATTGGTCAAAGAGTTTGAGGAATCAAGTCACTGGCCACCATTTTGATTCCCAGCATCTCTGTTAAGTACTCCAAGCTATGAAAGCACTTACAAAGATGGACAAATATCTAAAAGAGGGGTATGAGAAATTGTACGAGTAGCATAAGATTAATAATGAAATGTAGAAATAATGGACTGTGAAAGTGAAAATAAAGATGGAATATTTTGACATGTAGGCCGTACGCTGTTATAGTACAAAAGTATCTGTCTACCGTTAGAATAAATACTAGTGTTGCCATATGGATAGAGCTGCCAATACGTATTTATTTATAATTAACAATACCAAAATATGAATAATTATATTGATAGATACTTTAGGATATACAATTTTTTCACTCATGTGATATATACAGTATATAAAATACTGCCTTCACATTACTTCATCATGTACGAAATACATCAGGGTAAGTTAAATACCTGTATAGGCAATATCAAAGCAGATTCAATTCCCGCTGTCAAGTTTCTCTCTCACAAACAAAAGAGAGAGGCGAAAGGGTTTGCCATCAAGCTCATAAAGCTTGAAATATATTACACGGCTTTGTTTACTATTTTAGATCAAAATTTAAGGCAAACCAAGACAACTGTGCAGTATCAATTGTGCTTTAACCCTTGTCTATCGGGGCCCGACTTAAGTCGGTCTAGAGAAAAAAGGACTATGTGGCGGGGACCGACTTAAGGCGGTGTTCAATTCTGAGCAATATTTGGCTCTGAGAGAGAGAGACGAGCGGTGGGAGGAGCGTAGGTCGGCTCTGACCGTTCGGCACGGCTCCCGCGCCAGCACTGGGCCCTACTCCACACACACCCACACTCACTGCCTCGCTACACAGGGAATTATGTAAGGAAATTACCGTATTTTAGCGATTTTGCCCTTCGGTTGCACGATCGTTGCAAGAGAACGCGTGGTCATAGAAGGATGGAAAAGCTCATTGGAAAGCTCAATTATCGCCCTTTCAGGGATACATAATTGTATTACGCTCTGGCTCTTGTTTATGCATGAAAAAGAGCACGGAAACAAGGTCGTTTAGGGTAAAACCGAAGTTACTGACGGGCCCGCTCGTAAGGCGTTAATATGCTTTAGACAGTGATAAAATGGAATGGGATTTTGTATGAGCTATGCCCTTTAAGAGTAAGATAAAGCATGCAGATTAATGAATAGATGTGTAATAATCCTAGCTAAAATGACCGATTAAAAAAAATAAGCATGGGAATTATAGTAATGAATTAGGCCAAGTATTAAACCAAAGAAAAAAATCATCACTACTGATAAAACTGTGTGAATTATTAATAAAAACAGTAATGAGGCCTTAATTATATGAACTAGTAGTCAACAAACACAGCAACATCACCACCCAGGGGGGAAGCCTAACACAAAGAGCAATCCACATGGCACTGCCAAGGGGAGACACAGACACACAATAGGCATAAAATCACTAAATATTCCCACAAAATATACTATAAACATATGAAAAGAACAATATACAGTATTCATAAAAGTACATTGTATGTATGTATGTATGTATGTATGTATGTATGTATGTACAGTACTCAGGCATATACCCCATAGTTGGGGGTGGCCGACTTGAGACAGAGCCCAAACAGAAAAAACAAAACAAAATAAAAAATAAAATATTAACAAACATCTAGGTTGCCCAGAAGAATACCCAGAGACCAAGGACCATGAGGGGTCCCCAGCCCCATACAATACTGATGGTACAACTATCCCTTGATAAATTGCACTTTTAACTTTCATTCTGAGATTTCTCACCTTCCACATACAGTACTTCCCATTGCTCCAAAAACTTTCCTTCCCTCACACACTCTCAGTCTTACCTCCATTCCCACACCTGTGTCCCTGTTTATCACTCCTCTTAGATATTTACAACACTCCACTTGTTCCAGCATTTCCCAATCCAGTCATACATTTAGATTTACCCAACGAAAACCTCTATTACACACCATCACTCTACTTTTATTGACATTCACCCTCAGCTTCCTTCTCCCACATACCACACAAAACTCTTTTACTACTCACTGCAGCTTCTCCTCAGAATCCGCAACCAGTGCTGTGTCATCAGCAAACAGCAGCTGATTCAACTCTCAATCATCACCATTTTACATAAGAAATAATAATAGGCTGCTAAAAACTCTGTGGGCAGCCCAGATCATAGTATCCGCGAGTATAACAGAGTGGCTTTGGGTCGTATTAGTTTCCTGAAAATAACACATAACACATACATACATACGGGTTTAAAGACCGCAACCATCCACAGTGAATGTGGCTTCCATGGTACAATCACAGTACTGCACACAGTGCACAGCAATCATAACAAGGTGGCTACAGTTTTTACTGCAGCACAGTACAACAAAGTCTTGCCACAACAATGCCCCATCATGTTATCACTGTGGCTGATGTTGGTATAGCGCTAACAGTGTCTCAGCAAAACTTAATAAAGTCCCCCTGAAGCACTTGCACCTGGCGAAATCGCACCACACCAGCCTTAACCGTGCTACAATAAGGCAGTAACAAGACATCACCATAACTGCTACAGAGGCTGACTGTACCACCGAAGTGGCGGGTGGTGGGGTCGCTGCATCCCTACGCCAGAGAGAAAGGCCGACTTGTGCCAGTGGGCTGTGAGAGTAAGACACTAAGCATAAAAAAATTCCTATGGACATTGTCTTAGTATAACAAAAACTTACTATGATGGTAGAAAGCATCCAAAAAAACAGGGGAATGAGTCAAATACAGTCAGGCCCCCAAGGGCGCGTACTCGAAGAGCATGTTTTCAAAAAGGCGCGGGAGGTACTAGAGTGGCACGAAATACGTAAACAAAGCGGTTTTCAAAAAGGGCGCGGTCTATGGCCTGTCCAGAAAGTGATGATCAGCTATTGTCGGCCATCTTGACGTGACGTCAGCCCGCTTCCGCCCTCCCCCCGTCCCAGTTAGCGTCCATTGTGGCCTTGAGCGTCCCCCCCCCCCCCACGCCGACCGTAACCCACCAGCCCGTGGGACACTGGTCCCGCCGAAGAAGAAATTGAATGTGATGACTATTGAGAAGAAGAAGCAGGTGATGGATATGCTCGAGAGGGGAGACAAACAAGCAAATGTTGCCCGTCACTTCAATGCCAATGAGTCAAACATACAAACATTAACAACACCATACAGCATTATGAATGAGTACCCATTCCATTAACTGTTAATATATCATATAAGTAACTGTATTTAACCATAATCAGTACTTTTTGTATGTATTTTAGGCGTTATTAGGGAAAAATAGGTACGGGTGGTCGGATTGGCAGACTACGGTCCTATTTTCCACATTCAATCTAAAGTCCCAAGGAAGCGCCTTTCCAAGGACACGGCCTTTGCCCATTCTACATTGACCGCGCCCTTGTGGGGCCCTCTGTAGACTAAATGTTGGAGCTCAGGAAACACGCGTCCGATCCCGAGAGCCACTCGTCAGCGAAGGACGCCTCATGCCATAACCACCAGGGGCTGCGCAGAGTAACAGCAGAAGAACGGAAAGGGCACATGATAATGAAGGAGAAACTCAAAGATTACAGTACAGTATAATATAATTTTATGTGTTAGTGGTATCCAATTCTAATGAAGTTCCTTAGGAATTTCTATAGCATCCTCGAAGAATTTTTGTTATTAACGCTGATGAGTGGGGTCAGTTAATTTGTCCCCGCAGCATCCAAGAGTGGAATCACCTCCCATCTCACATAGTTAATAGGCCCACTCTTGATTCCTTTAGAAATAGGATCACTAATCATTATCTCCCTCATCATAATCCTTGACCCAATCCTGTCCCTTGCTCCTAATTCCCCTGTACAACCCCCGCATATCATGCTGCCCGAGAGCAGCCCTCTGCAGGTCCCCCTGACATGTTGTCAGCTACTTTGCTACTGAGCAGATGGGTGCCTGCCACGCTCCTGATCACTCACACTCGTCTCCAGAGGCTTTAATGGGCAAATAATTTCAGGATATTTCCAAGACTTTCCAGTACAGCAACCACAGTGAGAGGGTAAATAATGCAGTAGACCTTGTGTATCAGGCGGGATATCTCACTTAAGTTACCCACCACAGCCTTTAAAGGGCAATGATATGGAGAAGAGTACCACAGCAAGTACAAACTAGCATAAACTACCATAACTTTACTCTTTTAACTTCCACAATACTTACCCTGTGTGCTGCCAGAGATGATGACGAAGAGAATAATGATTATGTTTATGAGGGTAAAGATGCTGTTCATCCTCGTAGATTCCTTCACACCAATTCCCAGCAACACTGTAGGCAGAAATATGCAAGATGTATGTATGTACAGTATATACTCAGGCCCAATCTCCATGTTTCTTCTTCTGTTTTGTTTTCTTTTTTGATGGGGGGGGGGGGGGAGGGGCAACTCAAGACAGAGCCCGAATAGGCATAACATAACAGAAAACAATGAACACACAAAAACAAAATACAAATTCACACACATCTAGGTCATCCAGAAGACCCAGAGACCAGGGTCACCAAGGTCCCTCCAGCACTCCTCCGGCCCCTGACCACCCGGAGAGGTTCCGATCACGGCAGGCAGACATGCATCGGAGCTGAAACCACAAACCCGCCCACCACACTTCCAGGCGCACCCTTCATATACACCGTCTCCCCGGGCCAGGCGCCTGATGGACTATTATCTACTCCGACTTGCGCCCAACCCCTTCCCTCAAATGACCACGTGTTCACTCATCTATTCACAAGCATTCTCCATTCATTCATGTTTATTACCATTTCCCTTGCCTGATCTATAGTCATTCCTCTATCATCCAAAGCTTGTCTTACAGTCTCTCCATCTCAATAGGGGTCTTCCTGCCCCTTTATATCCCCTTGTATCTGACTCACATATTCTCTTTGTAAGCCTTTCATCTTCCATTCGTTCAACATGCCCATACCAGCTCAGCACCCTTCTGTCCACTCTGGCCGACAAATGTTCCTGCTGCCCCACTCTCCTACGTACCTCTTCATTCCTCAATTTGTCTCTACGAGTAACTCCACACATACTCCTCAAGCAGCTCATCTCCATCACTTCCAGCTTTCTTCTCTCCTTTTCCTTCAGAGCCCATGTCTCAGGCCCATACATCACTGTTGGCACAACAATTTCTTGTTACATTGCACTTTTTACTTTCATTCCGAGATTTCTCACCTTCCACATACTGTACAGTACTTCCCATTGCTCCGGAAAACCTTCCAAGATGTAAACAACATAAATTTGTTCACATAATTATCACTTATATTTTATAGCTAATTATAATGTGAAACTTGCAAAATAAACAAACCAAAACAGGGACGACACAATATACTGTAAAGGCAAAAGAACTTATCAAAATCGTGATGCGGAAATAACGCTTTAATCAAATAACATTTTGAAATAACAGAACACAAAACCACCACATAGGGTGTATATCACTACATGAGCAAGTTAATATGTTTCCCAAGCAAACTAATAGCACATGTAACAACGCACTATCGTCACGTTCAAGGAATTAGTCAATTTGGGAAGTCCGGGACGTTCTGGTAAATTTTACTAAATTCTGTATGAATAAAGAAACTACAATTGTGGTATGGAGAGATGCCACTACTTCCTATGTGTCACGTAATGTGAACGTAATGAGATGAGAATGGTGAGATGGATGTGTGTGGCCAAACTGCAGGATAGAATAACAAATGATGAGCTGAGGAGACGCTTAGTTTTTTTTTTTTTTTTTTTTTTTCTATGTGATTGAGGGAGGCAAAAGGCAGGACTGCCTATAGCGAGTGCCTCCCCCATGGTTGAAAGAGTGACAGGGCCAAAATCAAGGGACGTTCGAGCCAAAATGCCTGGACACACGGAGTTTGAAGCAATTTAAGTCATAGGAAGAGGGAAAGACTGATTCTGGGAGAGAGTTCCAGAGCTCAGATGTTGAGTAGAAGAAAGACTGAGAGTAACGTTTCACTCTCGGGTTGGAGAGTTGCACAGAGTAGGGGTGGGATTGAGTTGCAAGACGGGTACCACTTGCCCTACGTAAAGGAGGTGGTATACACTGGGAAAGCTCTGAGGAACACTGATTATTATAGTAGCGATAGAATAGCGAGAGAGATGCAACATTGCGGCGGAGAGAGAGAGATTGAAGAGAGTTGGTGAGTGAACGGGAGTTAATGATACGAAAGGCCTTCCTTTCAACTTTGTCTAGGAGAGCGGTGTGAGAGGAACCTCCCCACACATGTGAACAATACTCAATACAAGGACTCACTATGCCCTGTACAGAGCAAGAAGCTGTGCAGGGGAAAAGAACCCCCTAAGGCGGTTGAGCACACCCAGCTTCTGGGAGGCTGCCTTAGCAAGACTGGTAATATGGTCCTTCCAACTGAGAGCAGAAGAAAAAGAGACACCAAGAATATTGAGAGAAGATGAAGGATTGATTTTTGTATTGTTGAAGAATAAGGGATAGTCCGCTGGGAGTTCCTTACGGGTAGATAGATGGAGAAATTGGGTTTTGGAAGCCTTAAAGGTAACAAGGTTTTCTCTGCCCCAATTGGAGATAGTATTTAGATCAGAATTTAAGAGTTCTATGGCTTCATTACGTTTGTCGTTGAGGGATTGCTGGCTGGGGCGTTCTGAAAAACTAATGGAGGTATAAAGAGTATTAGCGAGGAGATGCTTACAAGTAGACTGGGATGGTATGGGCATGTGGAGAGAATGGATGAAGAAAATTGGGTGAAAAGATGCAGGTCTACATACATACATACATACATACATACATACATACATACATACATACATACATACATACATACATACATACATACATACATACATACATACATACATACATACATACATACATACATACATACATACATACATACATACATACATCATACATACATACATACATACATACATACATACATACATACATACATACATACATACATACATACATACATACATACATACATACATACATACATACATACATACATACATACATACATACATACATACATACATACATACATACATACATACATAACATTTTAAGACTGAGTGCTCCACACATACGTGCTGTGATTGTGGAGGGAGCTGCACCAAGGGGTGGACCGAGGAAGACCTGGGATCGGACTAAACGTGCCGATCTCAAATCTAAAAACTTGACAAGTGAAGCAGCCCTTAACAGGGTTGCCTGGAACGCCGCTATTAGGACAAGAGACTGAAACTGCACATATGTGTGGAGCACTCAGTCTTAAAATTTTATGTATGTATGCATGTACTGTACTCAATTTTGAGACATTTCCCGGCACTGGCACAGTATTTGAAGTTTTTGTTTACACATGTTTAACCCTCCTCGCCCGGGTGGCCTATATAGCTCCATATCGAGTTTGCTCCATAACACAAGGCTGGCCTACATAATACCATAGCCTTATTTCATGGCTTAAAACCACTTAATACCGCACTAGAGAAAGTTTTGTTGTCTTAGCGGATGGTCTGTATAAGCAACAAGAACAAACACACATAGCTTGTCAGTCACATGACTTCAGCTTGCATGCAGTCGACAGTGACTTAGGAATGCTTACAATGGTGAAATAAATCAATAATCAATATAATCAATATTATTACATAATACATAATCAATAATCAATTGTTGAAAGAATGTAAATAGACCGTAGCCATGGCCACGGCTACTGCGTCGCCACATTCGAATAGTTCTCAGTATCATAAAAAAACACTGGGTTTTATTTCGCACCTCACACAATAACCGCTTTATGTACAGTGTTCTAGTCTTTACCCATCGCAAAATAACACCGAGTAATGCCTCTGGTATGTATATAAACTAGGTTAGGCCATTTATTTGCAGAGATATGAGTACCTGTATCTGTAAATGACGAAACTCGGGAGTTTACACGGTTCTAGGCTCCCGGCGGCCATAACTGACCTACTGTCTTTATTTTCACTATAAAAACTGAACCACTTGGTATAAAGACTTCTAGTCTTCACCCATCACAAGATAACAACAAATACTGCCGCTGGATATGTATACATATATATATAACCTAGGTTAGGCCATTTTTTGCGTATTTATTAGTGCCCCAAAATCCCGATAATTCAACGAAACATCCGGTTCCAGCGTTTGCGAGAAGATTTAAATTGCCATTTGGCGAGGGTTAAATACCATGCCTTCCGTGAGGCCAATCTCACTTCCTGGTCCAAGACAACAAAAATAAAAAAAAAATGCTAGACGCACACAATCAAACTGGAAAACCTATGCGAGTAATAGATGAAAAGTGAGAGGCCGAACGCTAGAAAGTCTGGAATGTTACAGAGTATAGTGTATACCACTACAACTTTTAAACAACTAAATAGATAGATAGATAGATCTCTAGTGGTGAAGATGTGAAAATTAATATGCAATACAACGATAGAGATACAAACACACACACACTAACTGAAGAACCTACAAGAAATGAAAAGTGAGAGGCCAAACACAAGATAGACTGTGTATGGTGTGAGGAATTTGACATTAATTTAACCCTCTCACCACGGAAGGGCTCTTGAACGCCCATAAAAAAGCATATAACAGGTACCCGGAAGGCCTCTTGAACGCCCAGTGGTTGAAAGCCTGTGAGCTTCGTGTGCGAGGCGTCGGTCCGACGCATGTAAACAACAGCCGGCTGGACCGACGCCCCGCATCTCCGGCCACAAGAAGGAGAGCGTCGCTTGTTCGTGTGTGCCTGTATGTTGTTGTTAAGTATCGAATAGTAGTGTAAAGTGGCTGTTTTGGCCATAAAGTTATCTCCAATGAAATCATCATCACAGCTCAACCAGTTGACTTAGAGAGCTCTACTTAAAGCCATTCTACAGGTAAATAACACAGCTACGCTTGGGGATGCGCGGGAATGCGGGAAGCAGTCTGATTAACAAATATACGGTAGCCTAGCCTAGACGTTTTTCGGCCAAAACACCCGGGTTTTGAGGAATATATATATAATACATAGCCGGGGCTGGAGGGTTAACCCTCCTGGCCCGGGCAGGCTCTCAAAATGACAGGGTGGGCTACCCGGGCGATCTGGCCGAAAAACGTCTAGGCCTAGGCTACCATATTTTTGTTTAGTTTAACTGCTAGAAATTTCCCACGCATCTATAAATGTAGTGCGGTTTCCAATCTGTAGACTGGCGTTGAGTAGAGCTCTCTATGTCAACTGGTTCATTTGTGATGACGATTTCAGTGGAGAGCACTTGCAGGCGATGTTAGCAATATGACGATCTTTTCACTACTGAAACAACGACATACAGACATACAATAACAAACGAGTCTTCTCTTTCTTGTTTTCGGAGGTGCGGTGACGTAACGATCGGCTTTGTTTACATGCGTCGGACGCACGGCGTTCAGACCAAGCTGAATAGGCTTTCAAGCTTACAGATTTTAAAATGACACCCGGGCTCCTGCCCTTAGTTCGTGGTGTCATTTTAAAATGACAACCGGGCCAGGAGGGTTAAGGGGGTATCACACTGGGCCAATTCTCGTCATTCTTCAGCACAAAATGGAGCTACCGCCAGTCTCCAGCACAAATCTCACCATTTGATGGAGGTAGGCTGCTTCCCGCACTGGGTGGGAAGCTCCATTGTTTGATGGAGGTAGATTGTCAGCCTCTTTACAGCTCGCATTTAATCTCATTGATATCTCAAGTATATGACATCGAAATATATATTTTGCTACATAATTGTGTGTTTTGATTGTGAGAAGGGCTGCGGATAGACATAAACTAAGTGAATTAATGCTAAAATAGCTACACCACTTGCAGCTAAATAACCACTTCCTATACCTACGCCACGGCGATTGGTATGAAACGAAAACATTCGGTTGTGTAGCAGGAGGAACTGTTTTTCAGATGCCTATTTACTAAGAATCATTGAACAATATATTTAACCTAGCCTAACCTAACCTAGTATATTAGTGGACTATTTATGAATGTAAAATGTAAAAATATATTGTAACATTACCAAATTATTGAGATAAATACAGGTCTACCCGCATACACAGGATTATATTCTACAACCTCCGAAAAGTTCAAAATATTTCCTCATATATGCTCCAAATATAAAACATAATCACGCAAACTTGTAGATTGAGTCATATTGAAATATAATTGTCGATATAAATCCATATTGCTCTAAATTATTGGTGAAACAGCACAATATAAACGATCGTTTAGTGCCGAGGTAACGACAGGGGCTCCGTCAGGCTATAGCCTATATTTTGCGAAAAACTTCCTCATAGCTACTTATATAAGCTTCACACGCAAAACATAGCAACATTAACGTATAGATTGGATCCTATTACACAAAGTTTGTCAATATCAATCCATATTATTCTACAGTTTAAGTGAAACCACTGTTCTATAGCCTACGCCATGGCGATTGGTATGAATCGAAAAAGTTCAAAATATAAATTTCCTCATATAAGCTTCAAATTTAAAAAAAATTACACTAACGTGTAGATTGAGTCATATTGTATTATACTGTACTGTAATTGTAGATGTAAATTCATATTACTATACATTACAGTATAGGTGAAACGGACCAATATAGGCTACAAGGTCGGACGTTGTTATTGTTGTGTCGGAGACTCACGCAGCCAGGACGCTTGGCGTGTGTGATAGAATTTGCCGGCGCTACTGACTGGAAACGGAGATTGGAGAATGACGAGAATTTGGCCCAATGTGATGCCCGCTTTAGACAACTACATTTAAATCGACAATGAAGATATGGAAGTAAACAAAAAACACTCAACACATATACAAACTATGGAACCTACCAGCGATGAAAAGTGAGAGGCCGAATGCTAGAAAGTCCGGATATGGTGCGAGGAAGTCCACGTCAATTGGCATAGCATCCGTGAGGGCCGCGGACATGGAGTTGTTGAGAAGCGAGTCCACATATACGCTGAACCCACTGGCCACGCTTGCCGTTCCTGAAAATAATGTGGAGAAAATAATATATACCGGTATAATGATAATACAGTAATAATAATAGTAATAATAATAATCATAATAATAATAAAAATAATAATTGTATATTCTTCTTATACTATGGGGGTTGGAATAACTCGACAGTTAATCATAAACTGACTATACAGTATTTCATAAACCTCCAAGCTCGGGTATTTTAATTTCTTAACCCTTCTTGCCTGGCTGGCCTTCATAGAGTCCATATCGAGTTTGCTCCATACCGCCCGGCTGGCCTATATAGCTCAATAGCCTTATTTCATGGCTTAAAACATTTAAAACCACACTAGAAAAAGTTTTTTGTTGTCTTAGCGGATGGTCCGTATAACCAACAAGAACAAGAACAAAAACACATAGCCAGTCAGTCATGTGACTCCTGCTTGCATGCAGGCCTAACGAAAGCTTGTACAGGTCTCCCTCACTATCCGATGCCCTGATTTATGATATTATTATAGATTTTTAGGTGTTTGTGTTTGGGATTTGGCTGACCAAGTCACTTCTGAGCCTTCGGATGTCAAAAGCTCAGTGCCCCAAGGAACAGTGCTAGCGCCCCTTCTGTTCCTCATACTAATTTGCGACATAGATACCAACACCAGACACAGTACGGTGTCGTGTTTTGCTGATGACACAAAATTAAGCAAGATAGTAAACACACAAGAGGACACGGGCCGACTGCAGGAAGACATGAATGTAGTGTTCCAGTGGACCAGGGAAAACAACATGCAATTCAATGAGGAAAAATTCCAATTAATACGGTACGGAGATAATAATGGTGTTAAAGAAATTACAAATTACTTAACAGAATCTAACCACATAATAGAACGGAAAGACAGTGTGAAAGACCTTGGGGTATTAATGTCTGAAAATATGGGTTTCAAAGTACATAACCAGGTCAAAGTGGCGGCTGCGAAACGTCTAACGGGTTGGATTTTGCGTACTTTTAAAACACGCGGTGAATTGCCTATGATAACGCTCTTCAAATCTCTAGTGCTACCGCGGCTTGAATACTGTAGCGTATTAACATCCCCATACAAAGCAGGTGAAATAAATGACGTAGAGAGTGTACAAAGAAATTTCACTTCGCATATAAGTTCGATAAAACATCTACACTATTGGGAGCGTTTAAGAGCACTGAATCTGTACTCACTGGAACGTAGAAGAGAACGTTACCTAATAATATACACGTGGAAAATCGCAGAGGGTTTAGCACCAAACCTACATACTCCGATAGTCATGAAATTCAGTGATAGGAGAGGCTGGGAATTCGAAATCCCCCGGATGAATAACAGGGGTGCTATGGGCTCTCTGCGAGAGGGCTGGTTATCACACAGAGGCCCACGTCTCTTCAACAAACTCCCACGGCGAGTAAGAGACATGAGGGACATCTCGTTAGACAACTTCAAGAGAGCCCTAGATGTCGAACTGCAAAAAGTGCCAGACGAGCCCATCCTCGCAAGGGAGCGAGCTGTCGCTTCAAACAGTCTACTGCACCAAATCACCACCCATAACGAGGGGCGTCGCGCTCCTTGGTGCCGCTAGAAGAGCGGCGAACAGATCAAAGGGTATCAAAAGGTAAGGTCCGAGAACGCATCCCCATTTACTCCATTAATTTTAGGGTTTGCTATACAATTTTTCTATTTACGGTAAGATCGGGTTTTCAGGAACGTAACCCAATCGTAAATCGAGGGATACCTGTATTGATTTTCCTGACTCCCAAACGAAACATGAAAGCAGTCGACAGTGACTTAGGAATGGTTACAATGGTGTAATAAATTAGTAATCAATAATCAATATTATTACATAATATATAATCCACAATTAATATAATCAATAATAATCAATTGTTGAACGAATGTAAGTATACCATAGCCGTGGCCGCCAACACTGCGTTGCCGCACTCGAACAGATTTCAGTACCATAACAAAACACTGGGTTTTATTTTGCACCTAACACAATAACATTTTAATGTACAGTGTTCTAGTCTTCACCCATCACAAGATAACACCAAGTACTGCCTCTGGTATGTATATAAACTAGGTTAGGCCATTTATTTGCAGAGATATGAGATATGAGCAGGGAATGTGGAGTTAGGTCGGGGAAGGGATGGAGGAGGAGGGGAACCTGGTAGGAGGCGAAGAGGGAAGAGAAACAAGGAGGAGGATCCCAATATACTGTGCTACTACACTAATACAGATGGAATAAACAGTAAAAAGGTAGAGTTAGATGATACAGTATATTAAGAAAGGATCAACCACAGATAGTCTGTTTGACGGAGACAAAGCTGAACCAGGACTTTGACAGCAATATAGTGTTTAGTGAAGGATATATTGTATGGAGATATGATAGAAAGGGGAAAAGGGGAGGTGGAGTGGCAGCATTAGTTAAGAATCCTATGACAGCAAAGCAAGTGGAGTTAAATAATGACAAGGCAGAAATAATGGCAGTTGAACTCAATGATATTGAAGGAAAAAAGCTAGACATAGCAGTAGTGTACATGCCACCAAAGACCAGAGCATGGAGGGAGTTAGAGTTGTTGTTGTTGTTAGAGTTTGAGGAGATGGTCGAGGATATGATTCAGTCGTTGAGAAGATTGCTTTTAAGAAAGAATAGATTGATCTTGGTGGGAGATTTCAACTGTGGTGAAGTTAATTGGGAATCGGGAGATGCAGGGCCCAATCAGAGATCCTGGGGAAGTCGGTTATTAAGAGTTAGTTACGGAGAATGTACTTACACAACATGTGAAGGAGAATACTAGAATGAGGGGTAATAACGAACCTTCTAAGCTCGATCTGATTTTTACAAAAGATCCTCATGAAATTAGTGATATAAACTATTTATGTCCTGTAGGCAAAAGTGATCACCTATTACTGAAATGGAAGTTGATCTCGAGTAATGACAATAGATTAGATAATAGCTATATAAATGACAGACTAAATTATGGTAAAGCTGATTATATAGGTATCCTAGAAAAGATATTTGGAGGGAGTAGATTGGGATCTGTATAAAGGAACAAGATGTACAAGGTAAACATAGTAGGTTCCTCGAAATTTATAGAGAAGGAACCAATCTGTTTGTCCCAAGGTATAAAAGTTGAAATTTTGCCAAGCAGAAAGAATGTTTTAACTTGAGATGCAAAAGAGCTTTGGATAGGCATGATGCAGCTTGGGCTAGATTAAGAAGAAGGAACACTGAGAGTAATTGGAATAAATATAAACAGGAGAGGAATAGATATGTTAACATAATTAGGCAAGTTAAAATGAACTATGAGAAGAACATAGTAAATAATTGTGAAAGTGACCCTAAATTGTTTTATAAATATATAAACAGTAAGCTGAAGGTAATGAAACAAATTCCTAAATTAAGAGCAGATGATAGGACGTATGAGAACGTATCAGACGTGCGAGGTAATGAATAACAAATTGGGGTTGGTTTTTAGTAGAGATGAAAGTTTTGACGAACCCCAGATGGGAGTACTGGAGAGTGGTCTTAGCAAGATTGAAATAACTAGAGATGAGCTGTTATCTGCGATGAGAGGACTTGAAGTAAGGAAAGCTATAGGACCGGATGAAGTGTCTGCCTGGGTTTTAAAGGAGTGCGCGGAGCAATTAGTGGAGCCAGTGAGGGACATAATTCAAGCTTCCTTAGATAAAGGACAGGTTCCTGTTGAGTGGAAGAGAGCTAATATCATTCCGATATATAAGAATGGAAGCCCTGAGGACCCTTTAAACTATAGACCAGTTTCACTTACCAGTATTGTATGCAAGATTTGTGAAAAGCTAATTAGGAAGACATGGGTGGAAATACTGGAGAGAAAAAAGATAATAACCCCGAAGCAAATTGGATTTAGAGAGGGGACATCTTGTGTTACCAGTCTGCTATGTTTCTATAGTAGGGTGATAGATGTACTGCAAGAAAGAGGCGGATGGGTGGACTGCGTCTACTTAGACCTTTCCAAAGCATTCGATAAGGTACCACATAAGAGATTGTTATCTAAGCTTAAGACGATAGGATGTGTCGGGGGGAGTTTGCTGAAATGGATGGGGAGCTATTTAACAGATAGAGAAATGAGGACCAACATTAGAGGAACTTGCTCATCGTGGCGGAAAGTTGAGAGTGGTGCGCCACAGGGATCTGTGTTGGCACCTCATGTTCCTCTTGTACGTGAATGACCTGCCGATAGGCATAAACTCCTACATGTCAATGTTTGCAGATGACATAAAAATTATAAGACAAATAACAAATAGAAGCAGTTGTGAGGAGCTGCAAGGGGATTTAGATAAAATATATGAATGGAGCACCAATTGGAAAATGAAATTTAATATAATTAATGTCATGTGTTGAGTATGGGAAGAAGTGAGAATAGACCAAATTGGGAGTAAAGGATGGGAGACAATTTATTGGTGGCTCCTTACGTCAATGACGTAAGAGCCTATGATAATATGGCCTCGTTCCGGGCTCCTCAGAGCCCGGGTTAACCTCGATTACGACGGTCGAGAACCAAGATCATCTTAGAGGGTACCCCTTAATCATTCCTAAGGTACATCATTGCGACGGAGCCACTGAAAAGTAGGAAATAAAAAAGAAAAGAATTAACACAGTTTGAACACCGCGCCTCAGCGCATTCCGATCTTCCTCTGTTTCCCATGAGCATGACTCATACCTCTTCCTGCCCAGGATCGACCTCTCTCGACCGCCGCTCATTAAGAAACGACGCATTTTTTCCTTGCTCCCTATTAAGTTTACATAGCCCCTCTTAAACGCATCAGTTTTTAGTCCATAGTGAGTCTATTTGCATATTGAGTTGTATATGCGTTTAGGAATGTATTTATATTAATTGTATTCACTTGTAAACCTAAATAAGCATGGACTTAGTTTCTAGGCTGGTCGGCGATCGTGTATTCAGGACGCCACTTTGCTTCAACTAAATGTTGTTATCATACGAGCCTTGGCTCTCTAGCTGCAGTGTCTGTTTTTTCTGTGAAAGTGTATTAACATTATAGCTTGATATTATTTTCCTTCAGTGTTGAGTACTGTGTTAGTGTCAAATTCATAGAACTTTAATTCTTTGCTTGTACTCCCCTTGGTTGTGCTCTGGCCAGGGGTTACTTTTCATAACCAATCAATGCGAAGTTACTCATTAATTTATCACACATTGTAGAGAATAAATGATTCATGCCATATCAATTGCAATACCTTCAGTACTTACCATCAAAGCTTTCTATGTGATGGTGGAATTCTTAATGCCTTACATTATTCAATCAAGAGTGCTTTATCATACATTTTCTGCCTTCAAGACAGTTATAGGGCATTATTTTCAGTGTTAACCACCAAATATTTATAGCTGATGGCATAATATTGTGATGTCAAATTCAATATCAACCTTTTTATAGTAGCCTAATCTTACTACTTATTTAGGCACTCGTATTTATTTATTCCAAATAGTACCAAGTAGGCCTACAACAAGTAGCCAGAGTACTCAGAATAATATCTTGATTGAATATATCTCACTGACTTACAAAGATATAAGAATTTATAAAACATACAGTATTTATATCTCACTGACTTACAAAGATATAAAAATTGAAAGATATAAGAATTTAAAAAACATGTACAAAGTTACATAAAGGATCGCCAAATAACACTCGTGGCCGAGGAGGCCTAACCTTACGAGTGCAAAGACCATGGCGTTGTTGAGAATTCTAAAGTCCCCGGGTACCCTAGACCTTATCTCAACAAGGCCCGGGTACCAATACTGCCGGTAAAAGACAGACCCTGGTACCTGTATGGCAGACGATATTATAATACCAGAACAAGTATAAAAAACAGTCCCGGGTACAAATAGGCTACGGCCGGTTACCCTGGAAACTGTTAAAACTACAGTAAGACAGACCCGGGTACCAATATTCCCGGGTGGTATTATAATCCATATAAAATATAAAGACAGCCTCGGGTACTAATAGGCCATAGCCGGGTACTCTGGAGGCTGTCACGACGATGACAAACCCGAGTACCAATATCCCCGGGTGGTATCATATTACCAAAACAAATATAAAGCCTTTGAAACGGCACCTGTTTAAGTGCGTTTCATACGTTTACTAGTATGCGTTTTCATACTCAACCTTGAATTTTTAGTGTTTACACAGATCAGCTGGACCAACAGTGACCATGTCATGTAAGGGTTCTCTTGTTATTTTACTCTGTTTAGGATTATTGCCGGGTACTCTAGGCTTGGTCATACTATAATAAGGAGTTCTTAACATATTAGAGACACGCCAAACATCCCGGATACAAGTAGACCACTGCCGGTCACTCTAGACGTTGTCAGACCCGGGTAACATTGGTGACTGTTAAGACGATGGCTTATTCTACAATATTTTCTTTTGAAAGCCCCGGGTACTCTAGACCTTGTCTAAACATTATACAGTCAGGCCCGGGTAACAATAATTGACGGGTGATATTACAATGCCAGGCACCATGACATGGTTCATAGTTTCACAATGACAGGCCCGGGTACCGAAAAAATTGAGACCACCATATGGGTGCTGTGTTACCCAAAGCCTTGTCATACTATGACAAGAACAAGTCCGGGTACCAGTAAGAGTAACAGATATTATTTTACCGGGTACCCTAAGCTTTCTCACACTTTAATAAAGACAAACCAGGGTTCCAATAATGGAATCAAATGGAAATTATTGCCGGGTACTCTAGGCTTGGTCACATTATAATAAGGATGTCATACCATATTAGAGACAGGCCCGGGTACCAGTAATTAACATAACTATCGGATTTACAATAGAAACGAGAGCTTAAATAAGTACTTCTATCTAATTAGTTTATTTAAAGTAAACAATAAAAGGCTAGATCCTAATTTTGCCCAAGTTAAGTAGGCCTAATAAGTACTATTTACATCTCTCTATGCAACATTGACTCCTTGGTATGATTCACAGGCTCAGGTAATGCGCTGCGTTACCAGAGAAGAATCTGGACATCAATCAAAACGTTCCCTCCCGGCCAAGTGATAACCACAGCAGGAGATGAACAGTATTCCAGATTTCAAGGCCAGGGTAGACCTAACCATCTCGCCTGTTACTCCCTTCACTCGGCTAACAAAACCGTAATCTATAAGGTGAGTTCACTGGGCGAAACTCTAGAAGTTTCAGGTTCACCTACTAAGTAGATTCTCACTAATTACATAATTGTAATTAATTTCCAGGAAACAAGTACAAGTTTTCTTTCCCTTTCTAAAAAGGCTATAACTGACTAAAAAAAAATAAAAATAAAAACAAAAATTATATCCACTGATACCGGGTAATAATTCACTAGACTATTTCTTACATAAAAGGCAACTGCAGTTTATTTAAAATAAACAATGCATGACTAGATCCTATTTTGCCAAATCTAAGCAGATCTAATAATTCCGGTATTATTTCCACCATGCAACAATGACTCTTTGGTATTATTCACAGGCGAGCTGCTGCATTACCGGAGAAGATTCTCTTCAACAATTAGAACGATCCCTTTCGGCCAAGTAATAACCACTGGAGGAGCCTAACACCTTATATTTTAAGGCGAGTTCATTTTTACAAAACACTAAACGTTTCCGGCTCACCGGCTAAGTGACTAAGTCACTAATCATATTTTTGTTAATAACCATGACCCAAAAAAACATTTATGCCCTCGGTCACATGCAAACAAGTGTTATTATCTGTGTGGGGTTCGGTAAAGTCTTACATTTCAGGTACCTTAAACAAAATATCCAGGTATTACGGAGGCAAAGTATGTAAGCTTTTTTAGAAAGATCCTTTTCTAGAACCCCTAGCTCCTCCCCATCTCCTGACAAGAAAATTTCTGGATCTAGCAGGAAAAGACATAGGTCTGCCAGCTCAAATTCTTCCAGTAAATAAACAGAAGAAAGTGAACAAATCTCAAACTAAAAGGCGACCTGCTAAGTACCAAACTTCCCCGACTCGACTCGCAGTCATGATTTCAAAATCCTGCATTCTACACCACATACCCCCAGACTTTTGACATTGTCTGATGTGGTCTGCCACCCTGCTAACCCTATTACATCAAAAAACATAAATTACCTGTCTCCTCTACTTCCTTGACTGATTCAAGTTCTGAGGGTATCAGTTTCTCTCCACTTTCCCTAGTACAGTTAGCTGATACTATTGAACAGCAATCTGAATAAACTCAGTTACTTGCTCCACCCACATTAAGGCACCCTAAACTGATTCAGGTGAATATTGATGCTGAAGTACATAAACCCATACACTAATCACCTGTTCAGCCTTCTACGGACTTACCTGTTCATTTAGATCCTTCTCTGGCAGCTCCAGACATTTTGGTTACAGTACGGTTGGGGCAATACGGAAAAAAGTACTTCCTAAGGATACCCCAGAACCTTTGGTCATAAGCAATGCTATGGTAGGGTGGTATGAATTGGAAACCACTAACCATACCGAGGAGGGTGGGAGTAGAATGAGTACCATGGTTCTCCATTAGAACAAAGTGAAGAAGAGTTTCCTGATATAGTCCCTACTCAGAGCCCGCCTGGTGGCTTGGTGGGTGAACTTCAGGTATTTTCTTAAATCTATGCATGAATTGACAGACAAAATTGAACAGAAATTTACGTCTTTAGATAAAGCTATCCGAGATCTCCAAAGTAGGTCTCTGGCTCCACCCATGTTACAATATGCCATACCATACACTGTTCCACTGTCTCATTTACCTGTCCAGCCTAAACAACCTGCTCATGAAATGTTCAAGAAGCCTCCCCCTCTACTAATTGGTGAATCTCGATACTGGAAACAATTACCAGGGTAGCACCTACTAATGCTGACACAGGTCATTCCGACTTGGTGCCAATACCAAATGAGTGGATTATTAAAACGGACGAGCTTAGGCATCTACATACAAGATGCACAAGACCGATTGCTGGACGTAATCAAAAATTTACCACTATGCATATATACAACTCCGACTCTATTCCCCAGGAGTTCTGGAAATATCTCAGATCTCCAACAATAGTTTGTAAACCAACTAGTTGACCCCATGATTAATACACCTACCCTGCACGGACTGACAAAGACTTTAAACTACGACAAAGAACCCATATGTTACTGTCAAATTTTATCACACAACAACAACTTGCACAAGCCACGAGGCAAGTAGCAGATTCTATCCCTGAACAAAACTCCAGGTCTGCACTTCATTTTATCAGAAGAGCTTCACGTGGTAATTCTCGGATGACCACGGGGAATGTCAAGATTGCAATTTTTGAGGCAACTAGAGCTAGACAGTATCCACTCACCCAATTGTCCAAGAATATGCCCAAAGATATTGCTACTCCGGCTCTCTTCTCACCTCGATTCACATGCAGATTGATTCCCCAAACGACCTGGAATGAGGTTCATGCTCTGTTGCTAAGCCCTCAGAGGGATATGTTTGGGCAGTTTCTGGCAAACAAGCTAACCCCTCCTCAGAGCTCAGTCCTACAATGGACTACTATCTCTAGAGTTAAAAACATTAATGAACCGAATGTTGACAGACAATGTTGTGACTTAGGTGCCAGAAGGCATGCCAGCTTTTCTATCACACATGTTCCTCTCCCCAAAAAGGGACAGTCTACAACTAAAACCTATGATAGACAGGTTCCTCCTCAACAAATTAATTCACAATATGAAGTTCAGGATGTTAACTATTTCCCAAGTAAAGCTAATTCTACAACCAAGGTCTGAATAATTACTCTAGCTATAGAAGACTCCTACTGGCACATCCCAATAGCAAGAGGTACCAAAAGTTCCTAGCTATCCCATTCAGAATCAAAGCGGCGATGTTCACCAGAACTCCTTTCAGCTTGATCATAGCTCCCAGAATGTTTCACCAAGATAGTGAAACAATCTCTCCTCCCTCTACTCAAAGACGGTGTAAAAATACTGTTTTACCTTCAAGATTGGATGATGCTGTGGTCTTCCCCACACCATTACCAAGAACAAACCTTGATAGTCATGCAACATGAGACAAAGTTGGTTTTCAGAGTAAAATTAGAGAAATCAAAATCTCACTCCTACACAATCAGCAGAATGAGTAGCATTAATCTGGGATACACAACTTCAGACTATAAAACAAAGTCCAACCAATGCCAGACGTCTTCAAATAAAACTGTTCAGAGTATTGCATACCAAGACTATAACCAGGAAACTTTGGGAATCTCCTATAGGCCCTTTAAACTGGGTTCAAAATTACAAGGCCCCTAGGCTTCCTCAGGTTGAAGGAACTAATCTGGCCAGGCAACAAAGCCTTCCCTCTAACACCTCACAATTCCCCTCTCTTCATCCCAAAGAGAATTCTACACCCTCTGTCGTTTGTGGTAAAACCTCAGGTAAAGGGATCAGTGCCACATTAGTCAGATCCACCTCCCACTCTATGGGTGGACACAGACACCTCGAGTCTGATAGGATGGGACTATCAGTCAACGGAAGGCCATCAGAATCACAGGAAAGGGACAATATTAAGTCAGGGTCACATCAATAACCAAGAGCTAACAGTCCCTCTAATTTTCCCAGAGTTCATGCAATGTCATTGACCTCCAGGTCAATGGCATGCCGGATGGACAACATGACCACTGTAATTTGCTTGAGGAAACAGGTCCCCACCCGGGCCAGGTTTCCCCAGGATCTCTCGGGAAAAGACATGATTTCTAGCCCAAAAACATTCCATATTAATCCATGCAACATATCTACCAGGGATCTCCAACCTGTGGGCGGATGCTCGGTCCAAGGGAAAGATTGCCTCAGCGGAATGGGCTTTCAAACAAAAAGCAGCCAACCACTTAATTCTCTCATTTTTTACACCAAACCGATCTGTTTAAATCTCGTAAAATCAACGAAGCTCCAGTCGTACATATCTCGGAATGACATAACACGAGAACGGGGCCCAGATGCCCTCACAGTGAATTGGAACAGGTGGACATAGAATTATGATGTGAGAATAATTCATCACCTCAGGTTTTTCCAGGGTCAAATGGGCCGGGTTACCCCTATGTGGCCTACTCAGGTATGGCACACTCAAGTGGCTACCGTCCTACGACAAGGAAATCACGGATACGCTCACTAATCAATACACAGCATCAACTTAAGACAGTATAGTTCACACTGTAAACAATTTACAACTTGGAGTGTAGAGTCAACCCAGCAGTCTCCATCGGTTGCTTTGTTGCTGAAGCACCTAAATTTCTTAATTGTTTTTTAAAAACTAACAGTTAACACACTTATAAACCACGTATCGGCAGAAAGCAACCCTTCTTGTCTCTTACTGGTTTATCTTTGCCCCAGAAAGACGAACATGGTTTTTATGTAGGCTTGCTTTAAGCTCAGAGCCCCAAATCGTCATTTGCTTCCTCAATGGTCAATCGCGAGGGTCCTAACTTTGTCACAGTCTAGGTCTTATCCTGTGAGACCAAATGCAAACAAGAAACTTAAAAAGTGTGTATCTCTGATGACCCTGGCTACTGTCCATAGGGTCTCAGAATTGACAGCCATGGCAAGGCCTACTAACTGTCTATGTTTTTGCCCCTAATAATGATTCTGTACATATGGTTACTGCACCAGATTCATCGCAAAAATGAACACCAGGAACATATCCTTACACCTTTCTTGAAAAGAGCAAATATACTCCATGCTCTATGCCCTGTTAAGGCACTATATACCTACTCTAAGTCTGTTATTCCTAGGAATATGGCACAATTGTGGTTTCCTCCAAAAGGTTCAATAAGGTCAGGAAAGAAAGTGTTAGCATCCTTTATTGCAGATATAATTAAGGAAGCTGAGCCTCAGTTGATTGCATAAAACCCATGATATGCACATATGGGCCACCACCATGAGTTTTCCCCATTGGTTTTTCAGTGGAGGATATAACTCAGACGGGTCTTTGGTCCTCTAACAAGGCGTCCCTAGCCATATGCTTGTCGGTACATCTGGAGAAGACACAAATTATCAAGCATAGCGTTGGGGCTGGAACATGCCCACTGAGGCCAATAAGTAGATGGATATATTTGTTCAATGCTTTTATTACCAGTGTCGGAAGGTAATAGAAGTTGTGTCCTACCATCCACCTTAAATGAAAAAGGAAGGGGCGTGTTAAGTTCCATGACAAGTTGGCAGGACACACAATCCGAATGGATAGCAGGAGTGCTATTACTGCACTAGATCTGTTACATAGCAATACCTATACATTATTGCAATGTGTAACTTTATTGTTAATTTTATTTTTGTGATATACGATTACCAGTATTCACACCTCAGTAGTTCTATTTTTCTGAGATAAGGCTTCTTTAATGGTACCCGCCTTATACATCTTTTTCTTACTGCTATACTCTTATATTTAAACACATGTCACAGTTTTTCGTCTTTTTGGTCTTCCTAATAGATTCTTGTTTTTTAGCTTGATGAGCATATGAAGGTCCCTCCACCGGTCGTGATATTCTAGGCTCTTACGTCATTGACGTAAGGAGCCACCAATAAATTACGGTTTTGAGAACCCGTAGGGAAGGAAGGAATAACTAATATTTATTGGTGGCTCCTGAAGTCAATGACGACAAGTGCCCTCCCACCATCCCTTCCCATTCACATGCCCAACTTGATATACTTTAGAGGTCGCTCCTGGGCAGGAAGAGGTGTGAGTCATGCTCATGGGAAACAGAGGAAGATCGGAATGCGCTGAGGCGCGGTGTTCAAACTGTATTAATTCTTTTCTCTTTTATTTCCTACTTTTCAGTGGCTCCGTCTCACTGACGTACCTTAGGAATGATTAAGGGGTACCCCCTAAGATGATCTTGGTTCTCGACCGTCATAATCGAGGTTAACCCAGGCTCTGAGGAGCCCGGAACGAGGCCATATTATCATAGGCTCTTACGTCATTGACTTCAGGAGCCACCAATAAATATTAGTTTTTCCTTCCTTCCCTACGGGTTGTCAAAACCGTAATATAATTAGCAAAGCCGAAAAAGAAAAGGACTTAGGTTTGATTATACAAGATAACTTGTCGCCAGAGAAACATATTAACAAGCTCTATAGCGGAATGTATGCAATGGCCGGGAATATGAAAGATGCTCTGAACTACTTGGATGAGAACATGTTAGCAAAAATTATAAAAAGTATGAATAGACCAAGACTGGAGTATGCAGCAGTGGTGTGGTCCCCGCATCTTAAAAAGCATATTCACAAGTTAGAAAGAATCCAGAGAGCAGTTACTAGATTGGTTCCAAGTCTCAGAGAACTGCCATATGAAGGGAGGCTAGACAAATTAAATCTACCGAGTCTAAAAGAGAGGAGAGAGAGGGGAGACATGATAATGATGTACAAATGCACCCTAGGGCTGGAGAGGCTGGATAGGGAGGATATCATAATTATGGATACAGGAATAACTAGAGGCTACAGCTACAAAGTAAAAAAAACCTACCTGCAAGAACGATATCAGAAAGTTTAGCTTCAAATGGAATAGGCTGGAGGAGGAGGTGGTAGGGGCAAGGAACATCCCTATTTTCAAGAAAAAATTGGATGAAAGTAGACTGAGAGACGGGACAACACGAGCTTAGCTCAACTCCTGTAATCTACAATTAGGTAAATACAGTACAGTATCTGTAAATGACGAAACTCGGGAGTTTACATGGTTCTAGGCTCGCGGCGGCCATAACTGACCTATTATTTTCACCATAAAAACTGAACCACTTGGTTTAAAGACTTCTAGTCTTCACCCATCACAAGATAACAACGAGTACTGCCGCTGGATATATATATATAACCTAGGTTAGGCCATTTTTTTTTTGCGTATTTATAAGTGCGCCAAAATCTCAAATCCGTTTCAAGCGTTCGCAGGAAGGTTTAACCCTTCCTACCCGGGCTGCCTTAGGTAATGACAGCACGAAAGAAGGGCCAATACCCGGTATGCCTTATCTAAGGCATGAGCTTAATAGCCTAATTAAGCTTGGTCCGAACGCCGTGCGTACGACGTATGTCAACAAACCCAAGCGTTCGTCACCGCACCTCCGAAAACAAGAAGGAGAAGACTCCTCAATGTTATTGTTATGACGTCATGACGAAATTAGTGTCCGAAAAACACCCATATTGGCTCCACTGAAATTGTCATCACAACTGAACCAGTTGACTTACAGAGCTCTACTCAATGCCAAAATACAGATTGAAAACCGCACTACGATTATAGATGAGTGGGAAAGTTCTAGCAGTGAAAATAAACATAAATACGGTAGCCTAGGCCTAGACGTTTTTCGGCCATATCGCCCGGGTAGGGGCGACCGTCATTGGCTACCCTTCCGGGTAGGAAGGGTTATATCGCTGTTCGGCGACGGTTAAAGAGTACCGTACTGTATGACCAATGCTAACCATGACGAAGTGGCAATATTTTTCTTAATTTTCTTATATCATTCTCAGTACGATGACACAACTTATATATTCGTCAACGTAGGTTCCGTCCGCATCCGAGGCTGTTCGTTCGTTTTTCTTTGCTTAGATATTTTTTCCGGGTGGGGGTCGCAAGCCCACCGACCCAACCTCTTTTAGTCGCCTCTTACGACACGCAGAAGGCACGTGGGGCATATTCTATTCCCTAACCCCCAGGGGTTATATATTCATTCTGGTTATTATTAAATCATTATGATCAGTTTAAATAGGACTTATGCAGTGTGGATGTCAAAAAGCTAATCAATATGGCTTTAACCTTTCCAATTTATCGATGTCCTTCCAAAGCAGAGGAAAATTGTCTAGTTATAGCCAGAATAAAATGAAAATATGGCCAACATACTAAAAGGGTTAACATACAAGTGACAGGGCAAAATCTGTAATAAACCCTTGACAACTTAATCCCTTCATCTTACTACTGTCACATATGAGACATGCCCTAGATATTTGTTAATCTTGTCCCAAAACTTTCCTGTTAAGGGGGCCCACCTCGTTTTTTTTTTTCTCTCTCTCTCCCTCTTTCTCTGGGTTACATCCATTCAGCCTACTGTTTTACGACGGTTATCCCCATCCAGGTGTCGCGTTTTTCCTGGCGAACGGTAGCAAGCCAACAGATATTTGTTTTAAATGTTTTTGACAGCAGGCTAAATTTGTACATTTTGTTATAGAAAAATGTCTCCGGCGAAGCTGGATTTCTCCATACAATGCTGGCTCGCTATCGCTCGCCAGGTAATAATCGACACCTAGATGGGGATAAACGTCTTAAAACCGTAGGCCGAATAGATACAAGCCTAGGCAAACTCTTTCGTCTCTGTCTCTCCTCTAACGTCTTTCCTTCTTGCTGGAAGTTTGCTCTCATTCAACCTGTCCCAAAGAAGGGCGACCGCTCTCACCCCTCTAAGTATCGTCCAATTGCTCTCATCTCTTGTATCTCTAAAGTTTTTGAAACTATTCTTGCTTCCAAATTTCTTAAGCATTTCTCTTCTCATAATATGCTCTCAGATCGCCAGTATGGCTTCCTTAAGGGTTGCTCTACTGGTGATCTTCTTTCATATCTTACAAACTCTTGGTCATCCAACTTTCGGGACTTCGGTAAGACTTTTTCTGTTGCACTAGACATATCGAAGGCCTTCGATAGAGTCTGGCACAAATCTTTAATTTCCAAACTGCCGTCCTTCGATTTCTGTCCCTCCATCTGTGCCTTTGTCTCTAATTTCCTTTCCGGCCGTTCCATAGCTGCGGTTGTGGATGGCCATCGTTCATTTCCTCATCCTATCAACTCCAGTGTTTCTCAGGGTTCTGTCCTATCTCCTATTCTCTTTCTAATTTTCATAAATGATCTTCTCAAATGTACATCCAGTCCCATCCATTCATATGCAGACGACTCTACCTTACACCACTCAATTAGTTTTCCAGAACGCCCCAGCCAGCAGTCCCTCAAAAGTAAACGTAATGAAGCCATAAAATACTTATCTTCTGATCTACAGTAGCTACTATTTCTAATTGGGGTAGAGAAAACCTTGTTGCATTTATTGCTTCCAAAACTCAATTTATCCATCTTACTACCCGTCAGGAAACTCCAGAGGACTATCCCTTATTCTTCAATAATACAAAAATCAACCCTTCATCTTCTCTCAATGTTCTCGGTGTCCCTTTTTCTTCTGCTCTCACTTGGAAAGTCCATATTACCAGTCTCGCTTAGGCAGCCTCCCAGAAGCTGGGTGTGCTCAACTGCCTCAAGGGGTTCTTTACCCCTGCGCAGCTACTTGCTCTGTACAGGGGCACAGTGCGTCCTTGTATTGAGTATTGTTCACATGTGTGAGGAGGATCCTCTCACACAGCACTCCTAAATAAAGTAGAAAGGAAAGCCTTTCGTATCATTAACTACCGTCCACTCACCAACTCTTTGCAATCTCTCTCTCTTCGCCGCAATGTTGCATCTCTCTCACTATTCTATCGCTACTACAATAATCAGTGTTCCTCGGAGCTTTCCCAGTGTATACCACCTCCTCTACGTAGGGTACGTAGTACCCGCCTTGCAACACAATCACACCCCTACTCTGTGCAACTCTCCAACCCAAGAGTGAAACGCTATTCTCAGACTTTCTTCTATTCAACTGCTGAGCTCTGGAACTCTCTCCCAGAATCAGTCTTTCCCTCTTCCTATGACTTAAATTGCTTCAAACTCCGTGTGTCCAGGCATTTTAGCTCGAACGTCCCTTGATTTCGGCCCTGTCACTTTTTGAAATCTGGGGGAGGCACTCGCTGCAGGCAGTTATGCCTTTTGTCTCCCTCATTCACATAGAAAACAAAAAAAAAGCCAGAGAAAAAGAGAAAAGGAGAGAAAAAAAGTAAGTTACCCCCATTAATAAAATCAGAAGTTGCTTGTCATTATTGGCCTTGACACTAATGGACATGGTTAGAAGCAAGGCACAGAGGCCCATCAAGGTACAGTACTCAAAAATCCTTATCCAGACCCATCAATGCTATCCAAAATCCTGTTGATCTTGGATTACCTTGTTAAGTATTTTGAATGGTTTCTATGGGCAGTTGTGCCTCCTTTCTATCCATCAATTACATCATTTGTACAAAAGGTTTGGTACTGTGAAGGCTAGTACAGTATTCAGCTAAACGACTGCATTTTTTCCACAATAGCCTATTTTTGGTATATGAGGTAGCTTCCATAAAATAAATCCGTATACCATACACACTACCATAGTCAGGGAGGAGGCTGTAGGCACCAATCATTCAGAGAAGTATTCCCGGGGAGAGCCTTAGGTGCAGTACAGTACTTACTCCAATTTTGCGTGTTCCGATTTTGCGAAACACCAATTTTGCGACCGAGACCCCACTAACCAATTTTTGATGAAAACCTAATTTTGCAAGGTAACTCTACTTTTGCGGGTGGCGCCGTAAGAAAGTGGGGCTCTCTGCACTTCGGGGGGGGGAGGGGTGGCCGGGCAACCCAAGCCTCGGACACCCTCCCTCCATCCCCGCAAGCCCAGCCATCTTTCGAGTCTAGGTAAATGCTCAATTGCTCATTTAATTTGATTTTCTCAAGGATAATGATAATGTCTTATGTTTTTCTGTATTTTTCTTTATTGTGGGATGTATATATTACATATATTTGTGTACTGTACAAACAAAGCAAATAAATTACAGAAATCACAAAAAATTGGGCAGTCACTGATGAAATGTCGACCATATTCATTTTTCCCCATAAGGTTAGTTAATCCAATTTTGCGAATTCCACTTTTGCGGCCTGAAATGTCGACCAATTTCTCGCAAAATTGGAGTACATACTGTATAAGGATTGCTAGATATCCTGTTTCACCATCTGGTCTCCTTTGCTGTTTTTGTATGTGCCTCAGTTACACAAAGAGCAATTCTAGCTTGATTTTAAGATACACACACTCTTGCTTTCTTACATAAAACCACAAGAGCTGCACACCTAACACTAACTTGACTTTCTCCCAATTTCTTATTTTGGCATAGGGATGTGGCGACCCCACCGCCCGCCACTTTGGTGGTGCAATCAGCTTCTGTAGCAATGGACCACTAGGTCCGATCTTCAGAACTTTCCTGTGCTTGGTATGCTTCCAGCCAGGGCCCCACTGGGGTAAAAAAAATAGCAAAACAGTGGTGGAACTGCCATTCGGGTGAAGGACTGCTCTGGGTCTGCTCCTTCAATGTTAAGGGTTACAATCCACTTAATGGAAATGACACTGTGGAGTGGGTCAGTGGGGGCATGTCTGGGAGCCTGGAGGCAGTTTCTGCCATGACTAGTCCTTTTGGGATTGATGATGATGATGATGACCAACACAGTCAATTTAAATATATAACTAGCAAAACAAACAAACCAAAACCAGAAACTGCACAAAATAAAGACAAACAAACTTATCAAAATCACTATGTGGAAATAACATTTTGAAGATTTACCAAAACAATATTATTATTAACCCGTGGAGCCCCGGCTAGTTTTGTATTGTTTGTTCACCAGAACCCGGCCGGTTTTCAAAAAATGGTTTTAGTCCAGAAACAATAGCGAATGGGTTAGGAATGAAGGAAAAACCACGAAAAACCGCTCAAAAAGCTTAAAGAATGGTCCTACAGAGCCCCCGAAAACGTATTTTACACGAGTAAAAAATTGAAGGCAATTACCCCCAAAAAACAGGTTATTGCGCGCTCACGCGCACGCACGTGGACTTTGAGAGTTTTCAACCAACAGCACGGTTGCGTGGGATACGTACACAGTTCCCATACAAATCTGAGCCCTCTCGAGTGGCTACACCTAAGGTTACGGTCGGAGGAATTAGGGTGACTCGTCAGACGCGTCGCTGGGGCTGTGCGTTACATACATCGCCGACGCGCCAGACGCGTCGCTGGTGCTGGACGGGTTAAAATGTAAAACTTACAAAACAAACAAACCAAAACAGGAATGGCATATTCCAACTTACTCCCTCTCGGGCATAGGCTGAGAGCCTGTACATTTAACCGCTGTACATTAAACGGTGAAGCCCGTGAGGTCTCGTTCCAGTCTAGGGAGTGAGACATGTGAAACACTTAGAGCTGCAACCACCCTTTGCCATTGCCTTCGCAAGATCCACGGCACTTGATTGCCCACTCACGGCTCGAAGCTCCCCCATCTCTGGAGCTGCCTCACCTTCGTGCTTCACTGTCTCATCCCCTAGACTCGGACCCTCACTCTCAGAACGCCAACTATTGAGCAATTAACTCACTTGGCATTGCCCCCCTGTAGCATATTTTAAATATGGGAATATTCATAGAGTTCTACTTGATCAGGGAACAATGAGGATATATTATTGACGTTTCAGTGGGCTTTGTGGTAGTGCACTGATACTAGCTAGGCTACAGCACAAATTCCATCCAAATAATATCTTCCCATTGATACATCAGGATTCAAACCCGGGACTATTGGATTACCAGTCCAGTGGCAAGACCACTCCACCACACCTCCCCTGATACTAAAAACTGTTGGAATGTAGCGACGCAGTAGCTGCAGCCATGGCTACTTTCTATTTACATTCGTTCAACAATTGATTATTGATTATGTATTATGTATTTACTGTATGTATGTACTGTATGTACAATATGTATTTACTCAGGCCCATTCCCCACTTTTCCCTTTTTCTTTTTTCTTTGGGGGAGGGGGGGGGGGGGGGACTCAAGACAGAGCCCGAATAGGGACAACACAACAGAAAACAATGAACAAACAAAAAACAAAAAACAAATTCACACACATCTAGGTCACCAAGGTCCCTCCAGCACTCCCTAGGCCCCCGACAACCCAGAGAGGTTCCGGTCTCAGCAGGCAAACATGCAGCGAAACCGAAACCACAAGCCCGCCCACCACACTTCCAGGCGCACCCTTCATATATACCGGCACCCTGGGCCAGGCGCCTGATGGAATATTATCTAGTCCAACTTGCGCCCGACCCCCTCTCCCAAATGACCCCGTGTTCACTCATCTATTCACAAGCATTCTCCATTCATTCCTGTTAATCACCATTTCCCTTGCCTGATCTATAATAATTCCTCTGGACCTCTATCATCCAAAGCTTGTCTTACACAGTCTCTCCATCTCAATGGGGGTCTTCCTGCCCCTCTATCTCCCCTTGTATCTGACTCACATATTCTCTTTGTAAGCCCTTCATCTTCCATTCGTTCAACATGACCATACCAGCTCAGCATCCTTCTGTCCACTCTGGCCAACAAATGTTCCTGTTGCCCCACTTTCCTACGTATCTCTTCAATCTGTCTCTACGAGTAACTCCACACATACTCCTCAAGCAGCTCATCTCCATCACATCCAACTTTCTTCTCTCCTTTGCCTTCAGAGCCTATGTCTCAGCCCCATACATCACTGTTGGTAAAACAATTCCTTGATACATTGCACTTTTAACATTCATTCCGAGATTTCTCACCTTCCACATACTTCCCATTGCTCCGAAAACTTTCCTTCCTTCACATACTCTCTGTTTTACCTCCATTTCCATACCTCCATTCCTGCTTATCATTCCTCCTAGATATTTAAAACACTCTACTTGTTCCAATATTTCCCCATCCAGCCTCACATCTAGATTCACCGTACGATCACCCCTATAACACACCATTACTTTACTTCTATTGACGTTCACCTTCAGTTTCCTCCTCCCACAAACCACACCAAACTTTTTGACTACCCGCTGCAGTTTCTCCTCAGAATCCGCCATCAACACTGTGTCATCAGCGAACAGCAACTGATACAACTCCCAATCTCCCAATAGAAAGGTGGCTTTCTAGGGCCTTTCCTAGCTGATGCTAAGAGGATTGGGTTCTAGTCATGTGGTGATGGGCTGGTCTATCAGAGTGATAACTGAGCGATCTCTGCCATACCCATAGCTTACTCTGACTGTTCCTTTTACTTATATATTTTCTAGATCTCGAGTGACGGCGTCTCTTCCGTGGATTGACCTCCCAATCTACCAATATTGGAAGCCAAAGCGTCACATTTTTCCTTTGCCCCTCAACTTTCTCTTCATAATTGCTGAGGGGCACAGGGCCCTGGGTTGGGCTTTGGTTTCCCGGGCGTTTCTGCAGCTCCCCGCCATGGAGTGGCTTCGGTCACCCAGGCTTTATTGTGGTCGGCAGGGAGGGTTCTGTGGAGGCGCTCGGTTATGGCCTTGGCCTTGCTCAGGGCCTTGGGGCTGTTCGGCCAGGCAGCTTGGGGAACAGCAACAACAACAAAACTCCCAATCTCTACCATTCTTTCCTACTAAACCTAATCCTCTTCCCATAGTTCTCATTTTCACCTCCCTCACCACACCATCCATAAATATGTTAAACAGCCATGGTGACATAACACAACCCTGTCGCAAACCTACATTTACCTGAAACCATTCACTCAACTCATAATGGGAGGTTTGACGTACCTCCCAACCTACCAAATAGGAAAACCTACTACCTTGGAAAATCCAACGTCAAGGCTATTAACCTAATTGCAATGACGACTTGTCTATTTTGACTGCTATGTCGTCATTCCAACCGCGGTTAAAAAAGAAAACGTCTAGAGTCTACTCCTATCTTACTCTAGGAGACGTTGTACATTAACCAAAACTACCACCGAAGGTGAAAAAAGCATAGAAGAGAAGAAAAAGGGGTTTACCTTAGTTACCGCTTAACCCTCCAGCCCCGGCTATGTATTATATATATATTCCTCGAAACCCGGGTGTTTTGGCCGAAAAACGTCTAGGCTAGGCTACTGTATATGTGTTAATCTGACTGCTTCCCGCATTCCCGCGCATCCCCAAGCGTAGCTGTGTTATTTACCTGTAGAATGGCATTAAGTAGAGCTCTCTAAGTCAACTGGTTGAGCTGTGATGATGATTTCATTGGAGATAACTTTATGGCCAAAACAGCCACTTTACACTACTTTTCGATACTTAACATCAACATACAGGCACACACGAACAAGCGACGCTCTCCTTCTTGTGGCCGGAGATGCGGGGCGTCGGTCCAGCCGGCTGTTGTTTACATGCGTCGGACCGACGCCTGGCACACGAAGCTCACAGGCTTTCAACCACTGGGCGTTCAAGAGCCCTTCCGGGCAGCTGTTATATGTTTTTTTATGGGCGTTCAAGAGCCTTTCCGTGGTGAGAGGGTTAAGGCCCATCCCGTGTTCCGTCATGTGCAGATCCCTGTCGAACGTGCGCATGAGCGACCCTCTCTTGTTATCACATCTCACGTCAGCAGAACGCGGATGGGCAGGGGTCCGGCGTGAGGGAGGGTATTATGTACGTTGGATTTTCCAAGACTACTACCAAATAGTAGGTTTTCCTATTTGGTAGGTTGGGAGGTACGTCAAACCTCCCAATTTGTTAGTAGTCTTGGCAAATCCAACGTCAAGGCTGCGTAACAAATAGGAGGAGGACATCCAAGCCCAACATACCAAAAAAAAAACAATGCATGAAACAAAATTATGAATGACAAAGAAATACAATTAAAACAAGAGAGTTTAAGAAAAGAGTGAAAAACTGAGGAGTAGCTAAAAAGAACAGTTTTAACACGTGCCCGTCATTCATAGTAATGCAAAAACATAGACTTGTCTTAAACCAAAAAAGTACTGTACCCAAAATCCCTTTTCTTCCAAAACCAACAAAAACATTGAACACAATAACAAAACACAATTTTCAATTTGGTAAAAACACTTATGTACTGTATACATAATACATAATCCCAAACTTGCAATCAAGTGTTGCAAACCCGTACTCCCCCCCCCCCCCCCCTTTTTCAAATAAAACAAAGTAAAAGAAAGAGGGACATGGGGGGAAGACCCGGTATCTTCGCCAGAGCTCTAGGAAACACGACTCCCGAGAGCTATCACCGGCCGAGGGGGTCGAACACTGGACATGGAGAGGTAGGAGGAGATGAAGGAATTGATAGAAGACCACAAAACCACTGAGGCGATGTCAGGTAAGGATCGACTTTGCAGGAACCGGAAGGAGGCAGCAAAGGATCGCACATCGTGCGCAGAACCCCTACAAACAGGGTTACTGGCACGAATGGTCCGACAAATGTGGCGTCCTATCTGCACCTTCGAGAGCCTCCCACCTGTCCGAGGAGACACCCACACAGCAGTACCCGAAGGCGGCGCCACAGACGAAACAGAGGAGTGCAAGGCTGACACCGGGCACAACACATGGCGAGTATGCCCACGCTGTAAAGCCTGGACGGTGAAAGGCTGGAAAACGTGGGTCTCCCTCTCATTCGTGGCAACAAAATTAGGGGAGGGGGCTAACGTGACTACATTCAAGGACGGGGAGAATCGCACGCATTCCTGGAACCGTGACAAGGCTGCTAGTGCAGACACCCTACCCCCAGTGGCCAGAGCGACAAGGAAGAGTGTACGCCCGAGCAACGGAACCGGTGTAGTGGCCCGTGTATACGTGTGTGAAGCCAGAAGGTCCAGAGCCCGCCCCAGATCCCACTGTGGAGGGATCTGGCGCGGAGGCGGTCGTTCCCGGAAGGCAGCCGTCATGAAGGAATCCAGCTCCTTCGGCGGAACGACCAGCCCAGTGACGGACTCAAAGACCTCCCGGACGGCAGACAAGTGGTTACGTATAGCGTCGACTTGAAAGGGACGTGTACGGAAGAGGTGAAACAAGGAGTGTAGGACGAGGGAAGGAGAGCTAACTGTCTGGCGAGTGTCCTGTACCCACCTAGTAAGACCTCCAGTGGGACCCGTAAGTCCCCCAAGTCGAAGTCGTCCAGGAAGGCTTCAGGAAGTCAGTCAGGTCCCGTCCGTGGACTGGGAGCCACCGTGCCTCATGAACATCCACGATGCGAAGGCCAACGAGGTCCGCAGGTCTCCAACCTGGCTCAAGTGGAAGTCGGAGACAGGTAGAGGGACCGGACTCGGGCACCACCGCGTCAACTGGGCGTACCAAGCCTGTGCCGGCCACAGAGGCGCGATTAGCCAGACTCTGCCGCGGTACAGCCGCAGCCTCACGAGGACTTTGCACATCAACAGTGCGGCTGGTGGCGGAAATATGTATATCGACTGCCACCTGTTCCAGTCTACCATGAAAGCGTCCGGACCCCCCTCCGGAGCGCGAGGCCGGAGGGATAGGTACTGAGGCAACTTGTGCGTCTCCTTCGATGCGAACAAGTCGACCTCCGGAACACCCCAGGAAGCCGCGAGGTCGTCGAACACAGTCTGTTGCATTGCCCAGTCTACAAGAACACCCTGTCCTCTCGACAGGGCGTCCGCCCACAGGTTGGCAGTCCCGGGCATGTAGGAGGTATGCAGGGAGAAGGTGTGTCGGTTCGCGAGGAAGAACAACTTCACCGAGATCCCCAACAGAGTCAATGACCCGGAGGACCCCTGCTTTTGGATACAGTGGACAGCTGTCTGATTGTCCATCCCGAAGGCCACCGACTTTCCCCGAAGGGCCAGCGCGTGGTCCCTCAGGAAGAACAAAGGAACCAACAGTTCTAGGGCATGTATGTGTAGGTGTGTGTCCCACCCATCTGCCGTGATGTTGATGTCCCAGGTTTGATTGGTAACCCCACCCTACCTCGCTCGACGCATCTGTGTCTACCCAGATCGTCGGCGGGGGGGCGGTCCAGGGCACAGCCGCAGAGAGCGTGCCCCGAGCAACCCAGTGTCCGAAGTGTCGGCGAATGGTACGCGGGATCGGCAGGAGCCGATCCATAGGGGTCAACGGAAACACCTCGGTGCCCATAAGGAGTAGGCGGCGTAGCCTGAGTCTCCCTAAGGGAATGGTCAGAGCGGCCCAATTCAGCGAACCCACTAACGAGTCCCAGAGCCTCCCCGGGCGGGAGACCGAGTGCAACACGGCGAAGACCTTCCGTCGAAGGTTCACCGCGTTTGGCAGACTCTGGGTCACCGTAGCGCTGGTCAAATCCCATTCGAGACCGACCCACGGCACGACACGCGACGGGGTCAAGCGTGACTGGGGAACATCGATGGTGAACCCTAACTGTGTGACGTGGTGAACGACTGTGAGGGTGTCGTGTACGCACAGTTCTAGGGCGCCGGAAACTATCAACCAATCGGCCAAGTAAAACAGGAGCTGGAGCCCGCTCCTGAGGAGAGGATCCAGAGCCCTTTCCACCAGTTTGGAGAAGATCCGCGGCACGATGTGGAGACCGAAGGGAAGTCTGTCGAACAGGAACACACGATCGGAAGTCTGAACGGCCAAGAATCGCTGGAATTGAGGACGGAGAGGAACGAGCCAAGACGCATCCTTGAGGTCCAGCGACACTACCCCCGACAGAGGGCGCAGGGCCAGGCGTACCTGGGGTACCGGCAGCATCCGAAACCGTGTGTGCACGATGTGCCCGTTGAGGGCCGACAGATCCACCACCGGTCGCATCGCGTCGCAGTTCTTCTTCGGTACCAGAAATACACGGGAGAGGAAAACCGGGTGACCGGCGTTCACCCCCTTGACGATTCCCTGCTCGTGCATGGATGTGAACACGTTGGCCACCTCTGAAGAGATGGGCCGGCGTCGGTGACAAGAGCGGAGTGGGGGTCTGGACTTCCATCTCCAGGTTAGACCCCTCCGCGCAATCTGCCGCCCCCACGTCCCTCGCGGTCATCGAGGGGCGCAAGGGCGAAAACAACCTGTGGGAGCTCCCGAGAGGAGGGGAGCGACCCGGGCGGCTAGGCGAGAAGGAGAACAAGGAGACCGACCCGGAGAACTTACACATTGTTTTGACGTGGAGGTACCCCCGGTACGGTCCTTGCGGTCATGAGCGCCACGTTGACCTCCTCTACCCCCCCCAACTTCGTCGAAAAGGGCGGGCCACCCCAACCCCTGTCCGTCGCGGGTCTGACCCCGTCGAAGGGCGGCCGGAAGTGGAAGGCTGGCCAGCCCCGACACGGCGGGGATGAAAGGGGGCAAGAACAGAAGTGCGAGGCGGAACCGACGCACTGGCCTGCAACGTCCCTGTCCTGCGCCCGTGCATGGCGGCAGCACTTGCAGCAGCACCCCGAAGAGGACCGTCAGAAGGACAGGACTGAGAAGACCCTGCTCGCGACACAGCGCGTCGTTGCGTGTCGTAAGCAGGGTCCGCCGACAGAGAAGCGTAGCATTCCCAAGCATCCTGCTAAAAAAAAAACGACGTATATAGCGCAGAGTACAAAAAACCCTGACGAATATCCAAGGGGGCTGTCCGGCAGAACGAGGACCGTACCGTCTGGCGTTGCCGAGTTGCCACGCACAAAACCGCCTTCAGCTCGGGAACCAAAGACACCGCGAGCCGAAGGTGGATCCGCCGAACGCGGTCCAAACCCTCGCGAAGATCGCCTGGTGCAGACGCCTCGATAAGCCGCAGGTGGTGAACAGATGTCTGGAGGGAACCTAAAAGACAAGATAATAAGTTCGTCACCCACCGTCGCAAGGGAAAATCCTTGTCGACAGAGGACTTATCTAGGTGAGAGAAGAACGGGGTAGCAATAGAACAAAGTTCAAGAACGGGCGCGCTTATCCAGGACCAGAACGTGCCGTCCAACCCGCCGACAGACACAAGAGGAGGCAAAAGCAGTGATGACTCTGGGGGAGGGACTGAAGGAGAGCCGTCGACGGATCGGTTGGCGAAGTCGAAGGCCTCGGCAAACCAGGCCCCCAATGGGAGAGGGTGATCGAGCATGATGGCTAAGCCAGGTGTACCGTCGTCGCACAAACCTGTCCCATAGGAGGACAGTCCCGTCAACACAGCCAGGGACTGAACATCCTGAAGGATGTCCCGGTGGCTGAAGTCTGACCAGAGCGTAGGCCTGCAGAAGGGAGGGGGACCGTAGCAGGGGTAGGTAGGGTGAGGCGCTGAGGGTGTGTCACCGCCAAGAAGCGCGATAAGAGGGAGTCTTGCATCGACTCCAAGCGCCCGTCGATGCGTGACACAACCCACCCCTGCATAGCCGACAATCGATCCGAGAGAGGCGACCCCCCCCAAGATTGGTCGGCCCGCAGGGGCGAGCGTGAGCGGGAGCGAGACCCACGACACGAACCAGCAGCGTCGCGGCCCAAGGAAGGCGAGCGACGACGGTTGTGTCGCCGCTGAGGGACTCGTCCCCGATCACGAACGCCCGAGGGGGAAACAGCACCATCCCCCTCTTCCAGCGACACATCAGCCCCTGAGAAAGGGGACCCCGAAACCCCGCTAAACCCCACCGAGCCAAGAGGAGGGGTACCCCTCTGGCGAGACGGTAAGTGAAGGTCAGGGAGAGAAGAAGGAGGAGCAGGACGACGGGAGTGGGAAGGCTGGCCGGGTGAAAGGAGGTCAGAAGGAGCCGCGGGGGGAAACAGAGCAAGGATCCCCAGGGCTGATATAACAGGGCGGCCCGACACCGAGGCGGAGGAGGGAGGGACCTCCACCGTGGGACGAGACCGTGAAGGAAGAATAGGCACTGAAGCAGGTGAAGTAGAAGGAGAAGCAACTACATCCTGGCGGACCCTCCTGGACAGTGTAGGAGGAGGGAGCAGAGGGCCAGCTACAGCATGAACACCTGCGCGCGGAGAGGACAACGTAAGAGGAAGTCGTCTGGGCTGGGGAAGCGGGCGGAAGGGAGTAGAGCCCCTATCCGTAGAGGCCAGGGGAGGGCGCACAGGGGCAGAGCCGCTAACCCCGGCCTCAGGGCGAGAACCATGACGAGGGCGACGGGCGGCAGCAAGGCGATCAGGAGGACGACGAGGGGCAGTAGAGGACGGGCGATGAGGCGAGCGGGAGCGTGGACGGAGCTGGGGATCCCCCCGACGATGTGACGATCGGCTGCGGGACCCAGGGGAGAGGGCCCGAGCAGGGAGAGGGCCAGGTGAACGGCCTTCAGTCGGGTCAGGGATACCCAGGGCGACGCGGATCCGGTCGTCAACAAAGGCCGGGGAACGGTGGCCCACAGTCCTAATGTGGTGGGAGACTATCGCCCACACCGACTGAAGGGAAGCAGAGGCCACTGCTGCCGCTGAGGAACCAGGGCTATGGTTCACCACATCCACCAGGGCCATACACGGGCCACACAGAGCAGGGAGGTAGGCCGGAGAGTACACACATTGCGAGTGGCGCAAGCAGGACTTGTGGCTCTCCAAGCATGGGGAGCTACAACCATGGCGAAAGCAAGGCATCCTACCTGCACTGGAAGAACACACACCATAATCAGCACGTCGACGGAGTAAGTGTAGAGAATGTCCAATAAGAACCAGGGAATGAGCATGGGGAAACAGGAACACACATGCAAACCGGTATCCGTACTCACCCTAAACCGGGAGCACAGAGGTAGGTGAGTAGGGCGGGCGAGGTGGAAGAGCACTAGCAGAACCTGCAAAGATGGAGAAAGTGTTAACCACCACTCAACATCTTACATGCAGGGCCTATAACACCAGTAAAGTGCACACACCAGTATAGTTTCAGGCAACAAGATGACCTAAAAAAGGTCTACAGTGAAAAACCAACTATTTCCGCAAATTTGCGGGCCTATTGAGGCATAACCGTACCGAAACAACCCTCCCGCAAATTTGCGGAACCCCCCAGCGATCTCCGCAAATTTGCGAGGAGCCGAAACGTCCCAGAGGACCGAATCGAGCTCCCGCAAATTTGCGGGACTGGCCGAGATGGTCCGGCGCCGAAAAAGCGAGAGGAGCGTCTAGGGAATACCAAAAGAGGCCACAAAAAAGCGTCATCTCCTTAAGAACTCCAAGCTTGGATGGCCATCAAGCTGAGCAGTGTCTTCCTTGATACATAATCCTAACTCAACCGGTAAAGGGAGAGGCAAGGAAGACACACCAGGGGAGAGGAGGCACATCCCCCAGGAACCACCCAACCCACAGAGAGAGCAAAGCCCATGAGGAGAAGTGGCAGGAAGGGTGGCTTAGCACAAACAGGGGCCCCCCTGGGGTACCCCTGGATTGGGCAAAAGATGATGAAAGGATGGAGGTGAAACATGAAGGTGAAACATGAAGGGAAAACAAAAACCAGTAAACGAAACTGGTGAGAAAAAGGGAGGCCTAGCCGTGAGCAGAGAATGTGTCAGGGGCGAAAAAACCCTGTGGTGTGAAGTAGGGGCCCCCCTGGGGTACCCCTGGAATATCACGAACCACCTGTCGCCCAGGCCCTTGAAACACAGTGAAGGCTCGAAAGGGGGGACTCGGGAATAACGCTATAATGCGGCCGACACAAACTCTACAAACAGCACCGCCACCATCGAATTCTCAGATTGTTTACCAAACGTTACACCTAAGGCTATGAAAAAATTAAAACTCATAGGGGCATAGCAATTTCTGAATGAGAAAACGAGCTAGGCTAAAATAAGCTAGAAGCTAAACTATGCCCAGACTAACAGGAAAAAGAATATGAAAAGAGAAAGAATGAAAAACATACACGAGGAACGCCAGGCGCCCCCGTACCTTCGGTAGGCTATTTCCACACGCGTCTCCATTTGACACACTTAGGAGCCCATTTACGTGTGCCCCTAGATCACGTAACATCTGTCAAACAAAAAAGAAGGCCAGATAAGCCGAAACGAACCTAAACAGGGTGAATTGAAAGGAGCACAACAAAAGCGCTCAAGCAATGGAGGCGCGTGAAAAAAATTATAACAAGAGAGGGTCGCTCATGCGCACGTTCGACAGGGATCTGCACATGACGGAACACGGGATGGGCCTTAAGCGGTAACTAAGGTAAACCCCTTTTTCTTCTCTTCAATGCTTTTTTCACCTTCGGTGGTAGTTTTGGGTTAATGTACAACGTCTCCTAGAGCAAGATAAGGAGTAGACTCTAGACGTTTTCTTTTTTAACCGCGGTTGGAATGACGACATAGCAGTCAAAATAGACAAGTCGTCATTGCAATTAGGTTAATAGCCTTGACGTTGGATTTTCCAAGACTACTAACAAATTATCCTACTCTAACACACGCTCTGCTCCCTTCATAAAAACTCTTAACTGCTGTTAACAAATTTCCTCCAATTTCATAAATCCTTAACACCTTCCACATTGCTTCACGATCCACACGATCATACGCTTTTTCCAAATCCATAAAAGCCCAAAATATCTCCTTACGCTTCTCTAAATACTTCTTGCATAACTGTCTTACTGCAAAAATCTGATCCACACACCCTCCTCCCCTCCTAAAACCGCACTGTTCTTCTCCTATTGCAAATTCTGTACACTTTATTATCCTCTCTATCAACACCCTGCCATACAGCTTTCCAACCACTGATAATAAACTAATACTGTACCTCTATAACTTGAACACTCCTGCCGATCTCCCTTCCCCTTGTACAACGGCACAATACATGCACTCCTCCAGTCTATTGGTATCATTGACACAACAACCCCCCTGTTACTACACTCCTTGGCGCGGTTGGGGGGCTTCGGGGCCGGCGACTGGGGCTTGATGGGGGATGGTTGTGGTAATTACCCTTCCTCTCTCCCCTCGAGCTTTTGTCATCAGCTTGACTAATTTTGAGTAGTTTTCTATTTCTCTTTCTATGTTTTTCCCCTTCTATTCTTATGCTGTTCCATTCGGTTGTTCTCGGGCAACCTATATCTCATGTCTCCCTGGCCTGGCTAGGTAGAAGACTCCTGACCTGATTTGTCTCTTCGGTTGCTGATGTAGCCGAGCTGACTTGATTCCATTCGGAAATGCATTTTTTGCATCTCGCTGTAAGTTTTTTATACCTTAGTCCTGATATTTCATTCTTCGCCCTTGATCACTTCTTGGTTGGTGCTGCAGTGTAGCAATTCTTGCCTCATCCTTCGGCCCTGCCCTATAAGAGCTCTGATGTGGAGCTCATGTGGTCCGGCTGAACTGATTAAATGGCGAGAAATGTCTGCGTGTCTTCACCTTCCTAGATTTGTTCACCTCCTGCCCTTCCCTATCTATCTTGACTTGATTAGTTGTCGATCTTGATCAAATCCTTCTGAGAGTTCCTTTGTGGAACTCAGTGGTCTGGTTAAACTAATATAATAAAGAAAAAGGAAAAAATTGACACAACAAAGCACACATTTAATAGTCTCACAAACCAACTATTAACTATTATTGGAGTGTTGACAATTCGTTAGAAGTTATTGATAAAATAAATACCATGCCGAAAGTTACCTCGGTACATAGCTTCGACTTTTCAACTTTGTATACCAATTTGCCTTTAGATTTAGTATATTCAGAGCTTTGCTTTATTATAGATTTGCACTTTGACAGGTTCGTTAGGAATGGTAATTATTTCATAAATGTTTATACATATTTTAATAATGCATCACTTAGCTCTACTCCCACTAGTTCAGTATATTTTGATAGAACTAAACTTAAAGATGCCCTTAAATTCCTCCTTTTCAATACTTATGTTAGATTCGGGCCTTACATTTTCAAACAAATATTAGGAATTCCTATGGGTGGAAATGCTAGCCCTTTAATAGCAGATTTATTCTTGCTTGCTCTAGAATTTAAATATATAAAAGACTTAGTTGACAGTAGCAAGAAAAAGAAAATCCCAGAAAAATTAGCACTTGCTAAATTGTTAAGTAATAATAGTAGATATATTGATGATATTCTCATTTGCAATTTGTTAAATTTTAATTAAGTTGCTAAACTTTTGTTATTTATCCTAATTCTATTCCCCTCACACAATGTAACGTAAATTATAAAGTTGAAAATGTTCTTGATATAAATATAGAGATTGTTAATGAACAGTGCATACTTAAAGTATATCACAAAGTTGATGATTTTAATTTTAACGTAATAAACTTTTCTTTCCCTAGTAGTAATATCGATAGTAAAATAACTTATACCTGTAATTGTTTTTATTCCCAGTTAATAAGATTTTGTAAAATTTGCACTAAAGTACAGTAGATGACTTTTGGGCTAGAGCTAGGTTATTATACAGACTCTTAGTAGACAGAGGTTTTGAGGCAAGTAAATTGTTACATAAATATAATCTTTTTAGGGTCAATTATTGTGACTGTATTCTAAAATTTGCCATCAATAATTTTAATCAAGCATTTTTAACTTGAAGTTTCTTGTACAGTATAACCTCTGCTTACTTTTTGTCTGTATTTATTGTTTATCTTTATCTTTTTCTTTTTCTATTATTAATATTAATATTGATGATTTTTTTAAATTAATTGTTCTTGTTAAAAGAGTACTCTTTGTTTAAATCTGTTGTTACTTCTTCATATTTTGCAATTATTTGTCTTTATATTATATGTATTCATTGTCGATAGTATCAATTGCTTGCTTTTGCGATTTCCTTATTAGTTTATTTGTGCGATAAATGTAGGTTATTTGTAGGGTAGTTATTGATAGGGGTCACTTGAGGCATGCTATGCTTACAGGTACCTACCCGATAGCACTATCGTTAGAGAGTGCTGTACTGTACTTTATATATTATTTTGTAATAGTATAGATATCTTATCAATATTTGTATTTTGTACTATTGTTAATGTCTTGTCATGTTGCAAATTTGATTTTAAATTAATATTTTGACATTTAACATGTAGTTTCTTTATTCATGCAGAGTTTAGTCAAATTTACCAGAACGTCCCGGACTTCCCAAATTTGACTAATTCCTTGAACGTGACGATAGTGCGTTGTTATGTGTGCGATTAGTTTGCTTGGGAAATAGATTAACTTGCTCATGTAGTAATGTACACCCTATGTGAACTTGGGGGGAGCTGCGCGTAGGGGTGGATCTAAAATGACGTGGGCTCGGGTACTCCGGTCCGATCTCAAAATAAAGAACTTGACAACACAGGCGGCCCTTGACAGGACCGTCTGGAAAGCTGCCATTTAGGACGTGAGACTGTAACCACAACTTCTGTGGACAAACGGTCTTTAAACTTGTATGTATGTATGTATGTATGTATGTATGTATGTATGTATGTATGTGGTGGATTGTGTTCTTTTATTTCATAAATTTCATTTTACTAAGCGTTGTTTCCACATAGCGATTTTGATCATTTAGTTTGACTTTATATTGTCCTTGTCCCAATTTTGGTTTGTTTAGTTTGCAAGTTTTACATTTTAATCATACTGTATCTCCACCCTTCTTTATACACTCCACAGCAATACCAACCAAACCTTCTGCTTTTCCCGCTCTCATTTGTTTCACTGCTTCTTTCACCTCATTTTCCTCAATCTTTTCATTCATTCCCTGCCACCTAGGTGGCCTGGGTAACCTACCTCCATCAACCACTGCTTCAATTGGTGATGGGCTGGTCTATCAGAGTGAGAACTGAGCGATCTCTGCCATACCCATAGCTTACTCAATCGTCCCCCGGCTTGGTGTAGAGAGCCGATTTTACAATATAGCCACCAGCACAAATCGTTGTCTAGCAAACCTCTGCAGGAAGGAAAACGTGGGATTCGTCGACACCTGGGACAATTTCTACTACGATGACTATTTGTTTTCGGACGATGGAGTTCATCTGAACCAGGTGGGAGCAGCACGTTTTGGGCGTCTTCTCAACGATGCGGTGAAGGATTTTCGGAGAAGAAATCGACTCAGCACAGGACAACCAGGAAGGAGGACCGAAGACAGCGAGGGCGGCAACCTGCGAAGGAATTAAATGCTAATCTGTCAAGAACTGCGAATTTGGATAAAGCTCCACCAACACGACCCAAATTCAAAACCGCCAGGGATAACGACCGAGGACCGATGTCAGCCATGAATGTAAATGTAGATCCGATCAGAACCAAAAATTTGATTAAAGAACGTTCTGTGAGTTCTAAAACCGCAACTTTAAAGGTTTTCTCTGCAAACGCTCGTAGCATACGCAATAAATTTTCAGATTTAGAGGAACTAGTGTTTACTGAAAGAATTATGTGATTGGTATAACAGAGTCTTGGCTCAATACAGTAGATAGAGACTTTTTAGCAGAGTATTCACTTCCCGGTTATGTAATGTTTGAGAAAAGCCGAATAAATAAAAATGGAGATGGCGTTTTATTTTATATCAAAGAAAGTCTTAACCCGACCCTCTTGTCAAAACCTCAAATTGTGAACGTCGACACATCTTTTGTGCTAATAAAGAATAATAAAGGTACAAAAATAATACTTGCATTAATATACAGACCTCCAGCTCAATCAGTGCAAACTGACCGAGAAATATATGAACAAATTGCAGATGTAAGTAACTCACAAGATACCGTATTTTTTGGCGACTTTAATTTACCTGTGACCAAGTGGGGCGATACTCTTACTTCACACTCCGGACATGACTTGTATACGAACTTGCAAGAGAGTTCGCTTTATCAATTTGTTCGAACACCGACCCGTGGTAATAACGTTCTTGACATTGTACTTGCAACAAAAGAAGAATTAATAGAGAATTTGAATGTTGGTGATGAATTCAGTAACAGCGACCATCGTACGATAACTTTCACTTTAAACTTTACTAGTAACGAACCAAATAGTAGCATCGAAAAAGTCCCTAATTTCAAGAAAGCAAACTTTCATAAACTTAGAGCTATGTTTAAAGAAACTGACTGGAGCTTTTTAATTAACAATAACGACATAAATACATCTTGGAAGTTATTCGAAACCACTTACCTAAAGGCAGTGCAAGACTGCATACCATCGAAAATACGGCGTCCAGGCCATAATAATAAGCCCAAATGGTGGAATAAAGATATTTCAAACTGCCTGCTTGCTAAAAAATGTGCTAATGATAGATTAAAATCCTCACAAAATGACGAAGAACGGGTGAAATTTGTAGAGCTACGACGCAAAGCCAAAATGTTAATTAAGCAAAGTAAAAAGACCCTAGAGTTACATATTGCGAATCAAAGTAAAACAAACCCGAAAGAATTCTATAGTTATATCAGAAAGAAAAAAGTAGTTACTTCAACTGTTGGACCGTTAGTCGATGAAAATGGAGAATACACCAAAGACGAAGTACAAATGAGTAATGCCCTCAATACCTTCTTTGCATCAGTGTTTACAACAGAAGACCTCAGTGATATCCCTACACCATCGCCGATTCAGATTGATAATTCAGATGTTCTAAGCAATATCACCGTTACAGAGAGAGAAGTATTGAATTGTTTAGATAAACTCAAGGTAAATAAAACGCCTGGACCTGATACAATCTCGCCTAGAGTTCTAAAGGAAGCTAAGGATGAGCTCTCCAAACCACTGACATTACTATTCAATAAATCCTTGCAGTCTGGAAATATGCCTGATCATTGGAAGATAGCCAACGTAACACCGATATTCAAAAAAGGCAGCAAATCCCTACCCAGTAACTATCGTCCAATTAGCTTAACCTCAGTTGTATGTAAAATGCTAGAAACGGTCATAAGAGACAGACTCGTAAATCACTTAGAGGAAAATAACATACTTAAAGATACTCAACACGGCTTTCGTAAAAAAACGTTCCTGTTTAACAAACCTCTTAGACTTCTTCCACGATATCCTCAACCTCTACGATGAGAGTAAAGCTGTAGATATTATATACCTTGATTTTCAAAAGGCCTTTGACAAAGTTCCCCACAAACGTTTACTGCTAAAACTAAAAGCGCATGGAATACAAGACGGTGTGTTGAAATGGATAGAAAATTGGCTCAGCGACAGAAAGCAAAGAGTAGTCATAAATGGTAAGGCATCTAAATGGACCAATGTAAGTAGCGGGGTACCCCAGGGATCGGTACTAGGACCAATTCTCTCTCTCTTTCTAATTTACATCAACGACATAGATGAGGGTCTCACCTGTACAATCTCAAAATTTGCTGACGATACAAAAATTGCAAATAGCGTACTCTCAAAAGATCAAGTTGACGATATGTAACACAATCTAGATAAATTGTCACATTGGGCCCAAATTTGGCAAATGAGTTTCAATGCGGATAAATGTAAAGTACTACATATCGGATACCTAAATGAGAAAGCAAACTATTCGATGAATGGCACTCAGCTTAAGAATGTAAACAGAGAAACCGATCTGGGAGTAACAATATCGAGTAACCTAAAACTGAGTCAACAATGTTCAGAAGTTGTTAAGAAGGCAAACAAAATAATTGGCTTTATAGGCAGATCATTTGAGCATAAATCCAAAGACGTAATCCTAACCCTTTACAATTCCTTAGTCCGCCCTCTTCTGGAATACTGCGTTCAATGCTGGTGCCCATATTACCAAAAAGACATAAACAAGCTAGAACGAGTTCAACGTAGAGTTACCAAAATGATACCTAGCCTAAAGAACAAACCATACGAAGAGCGTCTTAGAGAATTAAATCTATTTCCTTTAACCCAGTGCAGATTAAGAGGTGACTTAATTCAAGTGTTCAAAATCATCAAAGGCATCGACAATATGAACTGTAGTAAGTACTTCACTATCGACCAATCTAATTACACGCGGGGAAACGGTTGCAAAATTATTGGTAAATCTTTTAACTCACACGAATCTAAGAATTTCTTCTTCAATCGAGTTGTCAACTTGTGGAATGGGCTTCCCCGAGACGTTATAGACTGCAGCACCGTTGATTCATTTAAATTCCGCCTAGACAAATATCTCGCATCAAACCCGCGACTGACTGCGTTTGTAAATGAATAACTTTATCCTCCCCTCAGTTACTAACCCATATGTCCCCTACTAACTTCCTAGTCCTGCCACGTTAGTGGCAGGGCAGTAGTTCCCTTTCCAATGTTCCCTTACCCACTCTAAACCACTGTTTGGACACTTGATCCTCAGTGTTTTGGAGGACAAGCAGCCTAGAAGGGTCACTAGATCTGTTGTTGCTTGATTTCCTTTGTACTTTGTACTCTGACTGTTCCTTTTACTTTTATATTTTCTAGATCTCAAGTGACGGCGTCTCTTCCGTGGATTGACCTCCCAATCTACCAAGATTGGAAGCCAAAACGTCACATTTTTCCTTTGCCCCTCAACTTTCTCTTCATAATTGCTGAGGGGCACAGGGCCCTGGGTGGGGCTTTGGTTTCACGGGCGTTTCTGCACCCTCCTCAGCTCCCCGCCATGGAGTGGCTTCGGTCACCCAGGCTTTATTGTGGTCGGCAGGGAGGGTTCTGTGGGGGCGCTCGGTTATAGCCTTGGCCTTGCTTGGGGCCTTGGGGCTGTTCGGCCAGGCAGCTTGGGGAACAACAACAACCACTGCTTCAATCATTGCTTCTCTTCCATCTCTTGCATTTAGCAAAGATTCAAAATACTCAGCATATCTTTTCCTCACTTAAACTCCTTATGAATTATGTAGTCTATCTATCTATATGCTCAGGCCCAATCCCCATTTTGGGGGTAGCCGACTCAAGACAGAGCAAGAACAGGGAAAACACAAAAACAATATAAAACAAAAAATAAACACAGATAAAAAACACAAACTCACACACATCCAGGTCACCCAGGAGAAGACCCAGAGACCAGGGTTACCAAGGTCGCTCCAGCACTCCCCCGGTCCCTGACCACCCGGAGAGGTTCCGATCTCGGCAGGCAGACATGCAGCGGAGCCAAAGCCACAAGCCCTCCCACCACATTTCCAGGCACACCCTTCATATTAATCGTCCCCCCGGGCCAGGCGCCTGATGGACTATTATCTAGTCCAACTTGCGCCCGACCCCTTACTCCAAATGACCACGTGTTCACTCAACTATTCACAAGCATTCTCCATTCACTCCTGTCCACCACCACTTCCCCTGCCTGATCTATAGTCATTCCTCTATCATCCAAAGCCTTTCTTACACAGTCTCTCCATCTCAATGGGGGTCTTCCTGCCCTTCTATCTCCCCTTGTACCTGACTCACATATTCTCTTTGTAAGCCTTTCATCTCCCATTCGTTCAACATGACCATACCAGCTCAGCACCCTTCTGTCCACTCTGGCTGACAAATGTTCCTGCTGCCCCACTCTCCTACGTATCTCTTCATTCCTCAATCTGTCTCTACGAGTAACTCCACACATACTCCTCAAGCAGCTCATCTCCATCACATCCAGCCCTCTTTTCTCCTTTTTCTTCAGAGCCCATGTCTCAGCCCCATACATCACTGTTGGCACAACAATTCCTTGATACAGTGCACTTTTTACTTTCACTCCGAGATTTCTCGTCTTCCACATACTTCCCATTGCTCCGAAAACCTTCCTTCCTTCACACACTCTCTGTTTTACCTCCACTTCCATACCTCCACTCCTGCTTATCGTTCCTCCTAGATATTTAAAACACTCTACTTGTTCCAATATTTCCCCATCCAGCCTCACATCTAGATTCACCCTATGCTCTCCCCTATTACACACCATTTTACTTTTATTGACATTCACCTTCAGTTTCCTCCTTCCACAAACCACACCAAACTCTTTGACTACCCGCTGCAGTTTCTCATCAGAATCCGCCACCAATGCTGTGTCATCAGCGAACAGCAACTGATTCAACTCCCAATCTCTACCATTCTTTCCTACTAAACCCAATCCTCTTCCCATAGTTCTCCTTTTCACCTCCCTCACCACACCATCCATAAACATATTAAACAGCCATGGTGACATTACACAACCCTGTCGCAAACCTACCTTTACCTCAAACCATTCACTCAACTCACCATTTCCTACTCTCACACATGCTCTGCTCCCTTCATAAAAACTCTTAACTGCTTCTAACAAATTTCCTCCTATTTCATAAATCCTTAACACCTTCCACATTGCTTCACGGTCCACACGATCATACGCTTTTTCCAAGTCCATAAAAGCCCAAAATATCTCCTTATGTAGTAATATTGATTATATTGATTATATTGATTACCGATATATTTCACCATTGTAACCATTCCTAAGTCACTGTCGTCTGCTTTCATGCATAGTTTGGGACTTGGGGAAAGCAAATACAAGCTTTCGTTAGGCCTGCATGCAAGCAGGAGTCACATGACTGACTGGCTATGTGTTTTTGTTCTTGTTGGTTATACGGGCCCTCCGCTAAGACAAAAAAAACTTTCTCTAGTGCGGTTTTAAGTGGTTTTAAGCCATGAAATAAAGCTATGGAGCTATGTATGCCACCCATGTGTTATGGAGAAAACTCGATATGGAGCTATGTAGGCCACCCGTGCAAGAAGGGTTAAAGGACACCCTTCACGATTACACAAATCGCTTTTCCAACCGTGAGAGGGTTAAAAAAGCAAAATCTAACCCAAACCTTGGTTAAGAATGGTACTCACCTATGACATACTCAAGGATAAGGTTCCAACCAATGATGAAGGCCACAAACTCCCCCACACAGACGTAGGTGTAAATGTAAGCCGACCCAGCCTTTGGGACACGTGCACCAAACTCAGCATAGCACACACCTGTAGGGGAACAAGACACAAGGGATCAAGAGTAGTTGACACTTAAACAGTTCGGTCAAACTACAATTTCTTTGCTGTATCAATTTTACTGTCAACTGATACTCTATTACAAAAAGTTAGGAAGAATGTTAATAAACCAAACTATCAAAGTTTATCTCTACTAGCATTCTAATATTGACAAGTCTTCCAAAGTTGAATAAAATCATTTAGTGGCAACTAGCATAATATTACCACTAACATCATCAGATTGAAAGAGTTAACAGCACTAAGTATCTTATAATGATATAATGGCATCTAGCATTAAGAGGGGATAGTTCACTTCTTGGTCGATATTTTCATTTATTTATTCTTTTTTTAGTTTCCTCCTTAGACTTCCACCAAACTTTTTAAAAACATCCATTAGATCCCCCTTCCAGATTAGTTTGTACATTTTTCGGTAGAAAATTGTCCCTCGGCCGATTCTTCCAAAATTACAGGCTCACTATTTAGGGTCGGTTACTTCATATCTAACGAAGTGTGATTATTACTGACGATGCAGTGGGATAACTGCTAATCGATCATCCCCCACATGTGTCTAGTAATTAAAAATCTATCTCTGGTTGATGTAATAAGTTCTACCAAAGGATCGTTAGATTAGAACTCCGTAACTACTGTTTGTTATTAAAATTAAAATGTAAAACTTGCAAACTAAACAAACCAAAATTGGGACAAGGACAATATAAAGTCAAATTAAATTATCAAAATCGCTATGTGGAAATAACGTTTACTAAAATGAAAATTATTAAATAAAAGAACACAATCCACCACATAGGGTGTACATTACTACATGAGCAAGTTAATCTGTTTCCCAAGCAAACTAATCGCACATATAACAACGCACTATCGTCACGTTAAAGGAAGTACAGTAAACCCTCACTATCTCGGACCTCTACAAGTCGGAAACCCGCACTACTCGGACTGGCATCGGCTCTTGGACATTCACTTCCGTATTTCGGACATTTCCGGCATCGTTCCGACCGTCTCTGACGTTGTCGGACTTTATATAAGTATTCGGAATATGTCCGTCATAACCGTCCTCTGATATCTCGAATATTTCCGAAATGTGTCGTAGCGGTGTCCGACAAAGGATGACGTGTCGGACGACCCCTCACGTAACCGGACAATAAGGGTGAATATCCGAGAAACAGAAGGGAGGTCCGACGCCATCTTACATCCGGGGCCCAAGCGCCCGGCTCGGATGCTGGGAGCGTCAGTCCGCACCAAGCTCTGTTGTGTTACACATCGACGCGTGCCATTATTTAGTTCACCATGCCTCCCAAGGATAAGCCTAAGCGTAAGGTGACTTCTGTATCACTTGAAACAAAGCTACAGATGCTAAAGGATCTGGACAGTGGGATGAAAGCCAAGCAGCTTCAGGAGAAGTATAGCTTAGGCAGATCAACAATCTACGACTTCATCCGAGACAAGGAGAAAGTCCGACATCACGGCGTAGCTGTGCTTCATGGTCCTTCCACCGCCAAGATCTTTCGCAAGGCTAAGCTAGCCTATCAAGACATCGACGACGCAGTGCTGAAGTGGTACCAACAACTTCGTGCTGAGGGCGTACCAGTGAGAGGCATAGAGATCCAGCATGCAGCAGAACGTTTCGGCCAGCATCTTCATCACCAAGACTTCAAGGCTAGCGAGGGGTGGTTGTGGAGGTTCCGAAACTGCCATGGCCTCTCAAACAGGAGTATTTGTGATGAAATCTTAAGCGCCGATACTTCGGCCATAGAACCCTTCACTGATCGCTTCCACGCCCTTATAACCGAGGAACACCTTCAACATTGGCAGCTCTATAACGCTGACGAGACTGGCTTATATTGGCGTTCTCTACCCTCCAACACACAGGCCCACCGAGAAATCACGTCCACACCTGGCCACAAAACTGTGAAGGAGCGCATTTCAGTGCTTTGCTGCGCTAATGCCGACGCAAGCCACCGTGTGACCCCTACAATCGTCGGCAAATCTCAGAAGCCGAGAGTAATTAAGGACCTCATCATTACCAAGCAACTCCCAGTCGACTATTATGGATCAAAGAAAGCTTGGTTTAACCAGGTCATCACCGAGGATTTCTTTCACAAGAGATTTGTACCCGACGTTCGCTCGTTCCAGAAACGAGTGTATGGTGTACCCTATGACGAAGCTGTTGCCATTTTGTTGCTCGACAACGCACCTGCCCGCCCCTTGTACCACGAAACTGGAGAGTGCAAACGGCAAAATTAAGACAATGTTCCTGCCTCCTAATACCACAAGTGTTATTCAGCCTATGGACCAAGGAATAATTGAAGCTTGCAAAAGGCGATACAAGAGGAAGTTCCTGGAACAATGCCTTGTCATCATAGAAGATGGGATGGACGAAGAAGGTTATGTGGATACATGCGGAAAGAAATCTCTACAAAAACTGAAGCAGTATACCCTGAAAGACTGCATCTACAATTGGGCAGAGGCGTGGCGCGAAGTGTCTTTCAACACACTGAGGAATGGTTGGACCAAGGTCTTAAATATCCCGAATGTGCAAGATCCGGGTTTTGAAGGGTTTGGGGCAGCTGACTTCAGGAACCTCTTGAACCAGGGTAACCAGGGTGACCTCCCCGAAGAAGAAGTTGACGACTGGCTGCAAGAGGACAGAGACCTACCTGGACACGAGCATAAGACTGACGAACAAATTGCAGCCGAGGTGTTGGGGGTAGCCCAGGAAGAGACCCAGGATGAGTCGGACGAAGAGACAGAGGGGGGGCCCAAGATATCAGTCTCGCATGCCCTGGACTCCTTTGACACCATTCTTCAGTATCTGACTCAAGTAAATGACTCAAAGTTGCAGTCCCTATACGAACCACTCCGTAATGGTCGATTCCATATTCAGAGGGCACACCTTGATCGGAAAAAACAACAGAAAATCAGCTCCTTTTTTGTACCCTCTGCTCCTCCCAGACCTCGTACTTCGTCTGCTACCAGTGGTGTGTCGCTTGCTAGCACCACCTCCCTCCCAAGTGTTTCCTCAGTTGCTAGCACCTCGTGGAGCACTGTAGACACTGTGCCACTCTCAGACTTAGACATGGATTTGGATGAATTAATGAGTAGCACGCCTGTGCCCATGGATATACCTGAACCTGACATTGTTTGTGAGGTGGAGAATGACAGTGTGGGTAAGGGTAAAGGTAAGGGTTCCATGACAGGCAAGGGATATGGTCCTAAGAGTGGGGGTGTGAAGAACAGGGAGGTGGAGAAGAACAGTGCGATGGACATCGAGGTGGAGAAGAACAGTGAGGTGAAGAAGGACAGTGAGAAGGGGAGTGAGGTGGTCATGGACATTGAGGTGGAGAAGAACAGTGAGGTGAAGAAGGACAGTGAGAAGGGGAGTGAGGTGGTCATGGACAGTGAGGTGGAGAAGAACAGTGAGGTGGAGAAGGACAGTGAGGTGGAGAAGGACAGTGAGAAGGGGAGTGAGGTGGTCATGGACAGTGAGGTGGAGAAGGACAGTGGGGTGAAGAAAGACAGTGAGGTGGAGAAGGACAGTGAGGTGGAGAAGGACAGTGGGGTGGAGAAGGACAGTGGGGTGAAGAAGGACAGTGAGGTGGAGAAGGACAGTGAGGTGGAGAAGGACAGTGAGGTGGAGGTGGGGGGTGAAAAGGGGATGCTGCAGTAATTAATGCAGTGTTGGGGAGGGGGGAGGGGGGAGGGAGGACATCAAGACTACAGACAAGAGCTATGAAGGGGTAAGTGTAATATAGCCTACTGTACAATACATATTGTAAAACTAAAATACATGTACTGTGTTTTCTATTACAGATTATAGGGTTCGAATAGGGTTGTCTTCGTTTTCTAGGTTGACGCGGACGTCTCTCTTGAGGTCGGATTTTTTCCGTAGTCTCCGATTTCATTGTTGTCTCGGACGGACATTGGTTAGGTCGGATTTTATCCTCTCTTAAGTCGGACATAAGTCGGACCCCGGACATCTCGGATTTTCAGTCATCTCGGACTGGGTCTCCCCCCAATTAGTCCGAGATAGCGAGGGTTTACTGTAGTCAAGTTTGGGAAGTCCGGGACGTTCTGGCAAATTTTACTAAACTCTGCATGAATAAAGAAACTACATGTTAAATGTCAAAATATTATTTAAAATCAAATTTGCAACATGACAAGACATTAACAATAGTACAAAATACAAATATTGATAAGATATCTATACTATTACAAAATAATATATAAAATACAGTACAGCACTCACTAACGATAGTGCTATCGGGTAGGTACCTGTAAGCATAGCATGCCTCAAGTGACCCCTATCAATAACTACCCTACAAATAACCTACATTTATAGCACAAATAAACTAAGGAAATCGCAAAAGTAAGCAATTGATACTATCGACAATGAATACATATAATATAAAGACAAATAATTGCAAAATATGAAGTAACAACAGATTTAAACAAAGAGTACTCTTTTAACAAGAACAATAAATTTAAAAAATCATCAATATTAATAATAATAATAATAATAATAATAGAAAAAGAAAAAGATAAACAATAAATACAGACAAAAAGTAAGCAGAGGTTATACAAGAAACTTCAAGTTAAAAATGCTTGATTAAAATGATTGATGTCAAATTTTAGAATACAGTCACAATAATTGACCCTAAAAAGATTAAATTTATGGAACAATTTACTTGCCTCAAAACCTCTGTCCACTAAGAGTCTGTATAGTAACCTAGCTCTAGCCCAAAAGTCATCTACTTTAGTGCAGATTTTACAAAATCTTATTAATTGGGAATAAAAACAATTATAAGTTATTTTACTATCGATATTACTACTAGGGAAAGGAAAGTTTATTACGTTAAAATTAAAATCATCAACTTTGTGATATACTTTAAGTATGCACTGTTCATTAACAATCTCTATATTTATATCAAGAAAATTTTCAACTTTATAATTTACGTTACATTGTGTGAGGGGAATAGAATTAGGGTAAATAAGTTTAACAACTTGATTAAAATTTAACAAATTGCAAACAAGAATATCATCAATATATCTACTATTATTACTTAACAGTTTAGCAAGTGCTAATTTTTCTGGAATTTTATTTACTCTTGCTACTGTCAACTAAGTCTTTTATATATTTAAATTCTAAAGCAAGCAAGAATAAGTCTGCAATTAAAGGGCTAGCATTTCCACCCATAGGAATTCCTAATATTTGTTTGAAAATGTAAGGCCCGAATCTAACATAAGTATTGAAAAGGAGGAATTTAAGGGCATCTTTAAGTTTAGTTCTATCAAAATATACAGAACTAGTGGGAGTAGAGCTAAGTGATGCATTATTAAAATATGTATAAACATTTATGAAATAATTACCATTCCTAACGAACCTGTCAAAGTGCAAATCTATAATAAAGCAAAGCTCTGAATATACTAAATCTAAAGGCAAATTGGTATACAAAGTTGAAAAGTCGAAGCTATGTACCGAGGTAACTTTCGGCATGGTATTTATTTTATCAATAACTTCTAACGAATTGTCAACACTCCAATAATAGTTAATGCCAGTTCTTTTCATGATGGTATTACAATATCTTTTATGAGTACTTTTAATGTATTTTAAGCAATTTACGACTTGTTCTGATAGAGTTTTAGTGGTAGCAAATTTTGCTCCGGCAATAAAGCGATATTTATAAGGTCTTTTATGAAATTTAGGTAACATGTATAATTTTGCAATGCACTTGTTCTTATCAGAAAGTTTAATATCAAATATTATATTTTTCTTGGTATGTTCATCGATTAAGTTATCAATATTCAGATTATTTTGAATTTCATAAACAGAATTACCGCAAATATTTTTACGTAATATGTTACCCTTAATACCTAATTCTTTTTTCATATTTTCAAGATAAAATTTCTTACATGTGAAGCTATAATTATTGCTGGCTTTATCTACTGTAGTGAATACAAAATGTTCATGTAAATTTATTAAATCAGCTTTAAGCTTATTATAATTATAGTCTATAAAATCTGAAAGATTAAATTCATTTTTAAGCGAGAAAATTTTATTTCTAATTAACTTAATTAATAATTTAGACCATGCTTCTAGTTCTCTTGCATTGCAGCACGCAATTTTTAACAATTTATCTTTTAATTTATTGACTGAAAAAACAATATCTTTTAAAATTATGTCCCATGTTACTTTATTACTCCCTATTCTAAATTTAAACCCTTTACGACATAGCTCCGCTAATTTGTCGTTTGCAAAACTAGTTCTACATCACCTGTTAATATGTGACATATCGGACTATAAATGAACTTTGCTAGTGCATCACGTCTGCTAGCTGGCATATCCATGACTCTTTCACACACGCATTTATTATTATTGAAAATATCATTATCTGAAAGATTTCCTAAAACTTTATTATAATTACAAATAATAGACCCAACAGGTCGTTCATATGAATACACTATTAATGGTTTGAAATCTTTACAATCATCTGGTAACATGTACTTAACTTTCTTTGAATTAATAAGACTGTTAACATTAATTTTGTCTAAAATTTTAGAGGAATAATTTAAAGTGGATATGACTTTATCTTTAATACGGTTATCTTTGGATTTCTTAGAATTAGCTCTAATATATCCCATAAAAGCAAAGACTATATTCTTAAATTTATTTGTGAAATTATGTTTATTATTTAGAATATTTTCTATAAAAGGAGCAAAACTTTTCTTTTGTAGGCCTTTCAATGAATCTTTTAATTTTTTAATTCCAAAATTTCGATATAATGAATATAAATTATTAACAATAATTTTAATATCAGACCTGTTTTTCTTTTTATTAAATGTATTTAGTCTTCTATTACCGTGTCTACCAGGTCTTCTGTTTAAAACAGGGAAGTTAAAATATGGGTTATTAAAATAGTTTTTTAATAAATCTTTATACAAAATGTTGCCTACATTTTTTATTTGATTGTTAAGTCCAAATGGATAGATGGTCATTAATTTTCCAATCCAATAATTTTCTCTATCTAAAACATTTTGATTACTTTGAACAATTTCTATAATTTTGTATTTACAATCAAATTTAGTACAATCTGTGTTAAAATGCTTATATAGAAGAATCTTGGAGTCGATGCCGTTCTTAATTCCTGATCTATGCCCGTAGGCTCTTTCTCTTAAACATTGCTCCGTCTTTCCAACATATTGTATACCACATTTCTCACAGGTTATTAAATAGATAACATTCTTTACTTTACATGGAGATGTTACATTAACAGAAGAATTTAGAAACAAAAATTTTGTATTGGTAATGTAACTTTTAAAAAATGTTTGATGTTCAAAATCAAATTCATTCACACAGAGTTTACATTTACAGTTATCATCGAAAAGACGCCGGTTATTTTCATTATTATTTTTCATTTTTAAGTTTTTATAATTTTGCCGGGTGCGAGGGTACAAAGAATATTCTGACACATAGTCCGTGGCCGGTCCTGGTTCGTCAACGAGTACAAGTAAAGGAAGGGACAGTATATGGGGAACACGTCGTACACTAATGTTGCCACTAGTACAGACCGGCCTCACATCTATACTGTCCCTGAACCTATATAAATTAAAATGTAAAACTTGCAAACTAAACAAACCAAAATTGGGACAAGGACAATATAAAGTCAAATTAAATTATCAAAATCGCTATGTGGAAACAACGTTTACTAAAATGAAAATTATTAAATAAAAGAACACAATCCACCACATAGGGTGTACATTACTACATGAGCAAGTTAATCTGTTTCCCAAGCAAACTAATCGCAGATATAACAACGCACTATCGTCACGTTAAAGGAAGTAGTCAAGTTTGGGAAGTCCGGGACGTTCTGGCAAATTTGACTAAACTCTGCATGAATAAAGAAACTACATGTTAAATGTCAAAATATTATTTAAAATCAAATTTGCAACATGACAAGACATTAACAATAGTACAAAATACAAATATTGATAAGATATCTATACTATTACAAAATAATATATAAAATACAGTACAGCACTCACTAACGATAGTGCTATCGGGTAGGTACCTGTAAGCATAGCATGCCTCAAGTGACCCCTATCAATAACTACCCTACAAATAACCTACATTTATAGCACAAATAAACTAAGGAAATCGCAAAAGTAAGCAATTGATACTATCGACAATGAATACATATAATATAAAGACAAATAATTGCAAAATATGAAGTAACAACAGATTTAAACAAAGAGTACTCTTTTAACAAGAACAATAAATTTAAAAAATCATCAATATTAATATTAATAATAATAATAATAATAATAATAGAAAAAGAAAAAGATAAACAATAAATACAGACAAAAAGTAAGCAGAGGTTATACAAGAAACTTCAAGTTAAAAATGCTTGATTAAAATTATTGATGTCAAATTTTAGAATACAGTCACAATAATTGATCCTAAAAAGATTAAATTTATTGGGAGGTTTGACGTACCTCCCAACCTACCAAATAGGAAAACCTACTATTTGGTAGTAGTCTTGGAAAATCCAACGTCAAGGCTATTAACCTAATTGCAATGACGACTTGTCTATTTTGACTGCTATGTCGTCATTCCAACCGCGGTTAAAAAGAAAACGTCTAGAGTCTACTCCTTATCTTGCTCTAGGAGACGTTGTACATTAACCAAAACTACCACCGAAGGTGAAAAAAGCATAGAAGAGAAGAAAAAGGGGTTTACCTTAGTTACCGCTTAAGGCCCATCCTGTGTTCCGTCATGTGCAGATCCCTGTCGAACGTGCGCATGAGCGACCCTCTCTTGTTATCACATCTCACGTCAGCAGAAGAACGCGGATGGGCAGGGGTCCGGCGTGAGGGAGGGTATTATGTACGTTGGATTTTCCAAGACTACTACCAAATAGTAGGTTTTCCTATTTGGTAGGTTGGGAGGTACGTCAAACCTCCCAATTTGTTAGTAGTCTTGGCAAATCCAACGTCAAGGCTGCATAACAAATAGGAGGAGGACATCCAAGCCCAACCTACCAAAAAAACCAATGCATAAAACAAAATTACGAATGACAAAGACACAATGTAAACAAGAGAGTTTAATAAAAGAGTGAAAAACTGAGGAGTAGCTAAAAAGAACAGTTTTAACACATGCCCGTCATTCATAGTAATGCAAAAACATAGACTTGTCTGAAACCAAATAGGTACTGTACCCAAAATCCCTTTTCTTCAAAAACCAACAAAAACACTGAACACAAGAACAAAACACAATTTTCAATGTGGCAAAAACACTTATGTACTGGAACAATACATAATCCCAAACTTGCAATCCAGTGTTGCAAACCCATACACCCCCCCCCCCCCCCTTTGTCAAATAAAACAAAGGAAAAGAACGAGGGACAAGGGGGGAAGACCAGGGATCTTCGCCAGAGCACCAGGAAACACGACCCCCGAGAGCAATCACCGGCCGAGGGGGTCGAACACTGGACACGGAGAGGTAGGAGATGAAGGAATTGATAGAAGACCACAAAACCGCGGAGGCGAAGGCAGGGAAGGATCGACGTGGCAGGAACCGGAAGGAGGCAGCAAAGGATCTGACATCGCGCGCAGAACCCCTACAAACAGGGTGACGGGCACGAACGGTCCGACAAACGTGGCGGCCCAGCTGCACCTGCTAGAGCTTCCCACCTGTCCGAGGAGACACCCACACAGCAGTACCCGAAGGCGGCGCCACAGACGCAACAGAGGAGTGCAAGGCTGACACCGGGCACAACACATGGCGAGGATGCCCACGCCGTAAAGCCTGGACGGCGAAAGGCTGGAAAACGGGGGCCTCCCTCCCATGCGTGGTAACAAAAGGTGGGGAGGAGGCGAACGAGACGCCATGCAAGGACGGGGAGAATCGGACGCAGTCCCGGGGCCGTGACAATGCCGCTAGTGCAGACACCCGATCCCCAGTGGCCAGAGCGACAAGGAAGAGTGGACGCCCGAGCAACGGAACCGGCGTAGCGGCCCTTGTATACGTGGGGGAAGCCAGAAGGACCAGAGCCCGCCCCAGATCCCACAGCGGAGAGACCTGGCGCGGAGGCGGTCAATCCCGGAAGGCAGCCGTCAGGAAGGAATCCAGCACCTGTGGCGGAACGACCAGCCCAGCGACGGACCCAAAGAACCCCCCGGACGGCAGACAAGTGGGTACGTATAGCGTCGACTGGAAAGCGACGTGTACGGAAGAGGTGAAACAAGGAGCGTAGGACGAGGGAAGGAGAGCCAACTGGCAGGCGAGTGGCCTGTAGCCACCTAGTAAAAAACCTCCAGCGGGACCCGTAAGGCCCCCAAGGAGAAGACGGCCAGGAACGCTGCAGGAAGTCAGTCAGGGCCCGGCCGGGGACCGGGAGCCACCGTGCCTCATGAACAAGCACGATGCGAAGGCCAAAGAGGTCCGCAGGACCCCAACCTAGCCCAAGTGGAAGCCGGAGACAGGTAGAGGGACCGGACCCGGGCACCACCGCGGCAACCGGGCGGACCAAGTCCGTGCCGGCCACAGAGGCGCGAGGAGCCAGACGCAGCCGTGGTACAGCCGCAGCTTCGCGAAGACCGGGCACATCAACAGCGCGTCTGGTGGCGGAAAAATGGATATCGACCGCCACCAGTACCAGGCGACCATGAAAGCGTCCGGACCCCCCCCGGAGCGCGAGGCCGGAGGGAGAGGTCCAGAGGCAACTGGCGCGGCACCCCCGATGCGAACAAGGCGACCTCCGGAACACCTCAGGAAGCCGCGAGGTCGGCGAACACAGTCCGTTTCATCGCCCATTCTACAAGAACGCCCTGCCCTCTCGACAGGGCGGCCGCCCAAAGGGTGGCAGGCCCGGGCAGGGAGGAGGCATGCAAGGAGAAGGGGTGTCGGTCCGCGAGGAAGAACAACTCCACCGAGACCCCTAATAGAGTCAACGACCTGGAGGACCCCCGCATAAGGAAACAGGGGACAGCTTGTCTGAGTGTCCAACCCGAAGGCCACCGACTCACCCCAAAGGCCACCGACTCACCCCGAAGGGCCAGCGCGAGGGGCGGCAGGAAGAACAAAGGAACCAACAATCCGAGGGCATAGACAGGTAAGAGGAGGGAGACCCACCCATCTGCCGGGAAGTGGACGTCCCAGGTTCGATTGGGAACCTCACCCAACCTCGCTCGACGTATCTGTGGTTACCCAGACCGTCGGCGGGGGGTCGGTCCAGGGCACAGCCGCAAAGAGCGAGCCCCGAGCAACCCAGCGACCGAAGCGCCGGCGAACGGTACGCGGGAGCGGCAGGAGCCGATCCATAGGGGCAACGGAAACACCGCGGTGCCCATGAGGAGGAGGCGGCGTAGCCAGAGGCTCCCTAATGGAAGGGGCAGAGCGGCCCAATGCAGCGAACCCACGAACGAGTCCCAGAGCCACCCCGGGAGGGAGACCGAGTGCAACACGGCGAGGACCGTCCACCGAAGGTGCACCGCGGCCGGCAGACCCCGGGTCACCGTAGCGCCGGACAAAACCCATGCGAGACCGACCCATGGCACGACACGCGACGGGGTCAAGCGTGACTTGGGAACATCGAAGGGGAACCCTAACCGTGCGATGTCGCGAACGATTGTGAGGGCGTCGCCAATGCACAGGCCTAGGGCGTCGGAAACTACCAACCAAACGGCCAAGGAAAACAGGAGCTGGAGCCCGCTCCTGAGGAGAGGACCCAGAGCCTGCCCCACCAGTGCGGAGAAGATCTGCGGCGCGATGTGGAGACCGAAGGGAAGGCCGTCGAACAGGAACACACGATCGGAAGTCCGAACGGCCAAGAATCGCTGGAAGCGAGGATGGAGAGGAACGAGCCAAGACACATCCTGGAGGGCCAGCGACACTACCCACGACAGAGGGCACAGGGCCAGGCGTACCAGGGGTATCGGCAGCATCCGAAACCGTGTGTGCACGATGTGCCCGTTGAGGGCCAACAGATCCACCACCGGTCGCATCGCGTCGCAGGTCGGCGACGGAACCAGAAAGACACGGGAGAGGAAAACCGGGTGACCGGCGGTCAACTCCCTCGACGCTACCCAGCTCGGGCATGGAAGTGAACACGTGGGCCACCTCTGAAGAGATGGGCCGTTGTCGGTGACAAGAGCGGAGTGGGGGTCCGGACGTCCACCTCCAGGTGAGAACCCTCCGCGCAACCCGCCGCTCCCAACGTCCCTCGCGGCTACCGAGGGGCGCAAGGGCGAAAACAACCCGAGGGAGCACCCGAGAGGAGGGGAGCGACCCGGTACGCCCAGGCGAGAAGGAGAACAAGGAGGCCGACCCAGAGAACTACACATTGTGTTGACGTGGAGGTACCCCCGGTACGGGCCGTGCGGGCATGAGCGCCACGTTGACCTCCTCTACCCCCGCCCCCCCCCAACCTCGTCGAAAAGGGCGGGCCACCCCAACCCAAGGCCGGCGCGGGGCTGACCCCTACGAAAGGCGGCCGGAAGTGGAAGGCCGGCCAGCCCCGACACAGAGGGGATGAAAGGGGCAAGAACAGAAGTGCGAGGCGGAACCGAAGCACTGGCCAGCAACGTCCCAGTCTTGCGCCCGGGCAAGGCGGCAGCACTTGCAGCAGCACCCCGAAGAGGACCGGCAGAAGGACGGGACTGAGAAAACCCCGCGCGCGGCACAGCGCGTCGGTGCGTGACGTAAGCAGGGTCCGTAACGACACAGCACGGCGTCGTGTGGCGGAAGCAGGGGCCGCCGACAGAGAAGCGGAGCATTCCCAAGCATCCTGCGTAAAAAACCCCGACGTATATAGCGCAGAGTACAACAAACCCTGACGAATAACCAAGGGGGCCGGCCGGCAGAACGAAGACCGTACCGTCGTGCGGTGCCGAGTTGCCGCGCACAAAACCGCCTTCAGCTCGGGAACCAAAGTCACCGCGAGCCGAAGGTGGACCCGCTCAACGCGGTCCAAACCCTCGCGAAGATCGCCTGGCGCAGACGCCTCGAAAAGCCGCAGGTGGTGAACAGACGTCTGGAGGGAACCTAAAGACAAGACAATAAGTCCGTCACCCTCCGTCGCAAGGGAAAAACCTTGGCGACAGAGGGCTGATCCGGGTGAGAGAAGAACGGGGTAGCAATAGAACAAAGTTCAAGAACGGGCGCGCTCATCCAGGACCAGAACGCGCCGTCCAACCCGCCGACAGACACAAGAGGAGGCAAAATCAGGGACGACTCCGGGGGAGGGACGGAAGGAGAGCCGTCGACGGATCGGTGTGTGAAGTCGAAGGCCTCAGCAAACCAGGCCTCCAATGGGAGAGGGTGACCGAGCATGACGGCTAAGCCAGGCGTACCGGCGTCGCACAAACCTGTCCCTTAGGAGGACAGACCCGTCAACACAGCCAGGGACTGAACAGCCGGAAGGATGTCAGTGCGGCTGAAGCCTGACCAGAGCGTAGGCCTGCAGAAGGGAGGGGGACCATAGCAGGGGTAGGTAGGGTGAGGTGCTGAGGGTGAGGCACCGCCAAGAAGGGCGAGAAGAGGGAGTCTTCCATCGACTCCAAGCGCCCGTCGAAGCGTGACACAACCCAGCCCTGCATAGCCGACAATTGATCCGAGAGAGGCTACCCCCCCCAGATTGGTCGGCCCGCAGGGGCGAGCGTGAGCGGGAGCGAGACCCACGACACGAACCAGCAGCGTCGCGGCCCAAGGAAGGCGAGCGACGACGGTTGTGTCGCCGTTGAGGGACTCGTCCCCGATCACGAACGGCCGAGGGGGAAACAGCACCATTCCCCTCTTCCAGCGACACATCAGCTCCTGAGAAAGGGGACCCCGAAACCTCGCGAAACCCCACCGAGGCAAGAGGAGGGGTACCCCCCTGGCGAGACGGTAAGGGAAGGTCAGGAAGAGAAGAATGAGGAGGAGCAGGACGACGGGAGTGGGAAGGCTGGCCGGGTGAAAGGAGGCCAGGAGCCGCGGGGGGAAACAGAGCAAGGTTCCCCGGGGCTGAGATAACAGGGCGGCCCGACACCGAGGCGGAGGAGGGAGGGACCACCACCGTAGGACGAGACCGTGAAGTAAGAATAGGCACTGAAGCAGGTGAAGTAGGAGAAGCAACGACATCCAGGCGGACCCTCCTGGACAGTGTAGGAGGAGGGAGCAGAGGGCCAGCTACAGCATGAACAACCGCGCGCGGAGAGGACAACGTAAGAGGAAGTCGTCTGGGCTGGGGAAGCGGGCAGAAGGGAGTAGAGCCCCTATCCGTAGAGGCCAGGGGAGGGCGCACAGGGGCAGAGCCGCTAACCCCGGCCTCAGGGCGAGAACCATGACGAGGGCGATGGGCGTCGTCAAGGCGATCAGGAGGACGACAAGGCGAGCGAGAGCGGGGACGGAGCCGGGGAAACCCCCCGACGATGGGACGACCGGCTGCGGGACCCAGGGGAGAGGGCCCGAGCAGGGAGAGGGCCAGGTAAATGGCCGTCAGTCGGGTCAGGGATACCCAGGGCGACGCGGATCCGGTCGCCAACAAAGGCCGGGGAACGGTGGCCCACAGTCCTAATGTGGCGGGAGACCATCGTCCACACCGACGGAAGGGAAGCAGGAGGCCACAGCTGCCGCCGAGGAACCAGGGCCATGGAGCAGCACAACCACCAGGGCCAGACACGTGCCACACAGAGCAGGGAGGTAGGCCGTAGAGGACACACAGAGCGAGTGGCGCAAGCAGGACTTGTGGCTCTCCAAGCACGGGGAGCGACAACCAAGGCGAAAGCAAGGCAGCCTACCTGCACTAGAAGAACACACACCATAATCAGCACGTCGAAGGAGTAAGTGGAGAGAATGTCCAAGAAGAACCAGGGAAGGAGCATGGGGAAACAGGAACACACATGCAAACAGGTATCCGTACTCACCCTAAACTGGGAGCACAGAGGTAGGTGAGGAGGGCGGCCGAGGCGGAAGAGCACTAGCAGAACCTGCAAAGATGGAGAAAGTGTTAACCACCACTCAACATCTTACATGCAGGGCCTATAACACCAGTAAAGTGCATACACCAATATAGTATCAGGCAACAAGATGACATAACAAAAGTCAATAGTGAAAGCCAACTATTACCGCAAATTTGCGGGCCAATGGAGGCATAACCGTACCGACACCACCCTCCTGCAATTTCGCGGGACCCCCCAACGATCTCCGCAAATTTGCGGGGAACCGAAATGGCCCAGAGGACCGAATCGAGCACCCCGCAAATTTGCGGGACCGGCCGAGATGGTCCGGCGCCGAAAAAGCGAGAGGAGCGTCTAGGAAATACCAAAGAGGCCCAGAAAAAAAGCGTCATCTCCTTATGAACTCCAAGCGACGATGGCCATCAAGCTGAGCAGTGTCTTCCTTGATAATATCCTGACTCAACCGGTCAAGGGAGAGGCAAGGAAGACACACCAGGGGAGAGGAGGCACATCCCCTAGGAACCACCCAACCCACAGAGATAGAGCAAAGCCCATGAGGAGAAGTGGCAGGAAGGGTGGTTTGGCACAAACAGGGGCCCCCGTAGGGTACCCCAGGATTGGGCAAAAGGGTATGAAAGGATGGAGGTGAAAACAGTAAGGGAACACAAAAACCAGTAAATGAAACTGGCGAGAAAAAAGGGTGGCCTAGCCGTGAGGAGAGAATGTGTCAGGGGCGAAAAACCCTGTGGTGTGAGGGAGGGGCCCCCGTGGGGTACCCCAGGATAACACGAACCACCAAGCGCCCAGGCCCTTGAGACACAGTGAAGGCTCGAAAGGGGGGACTCGGGAATAACGCTAATAATGCGGCCGACACAAACCCTACAAACAGCACCGCCACCACGAAATCTCAGATCGTGAACCAACTGTACACCTAGGCTATGAAAATATGAAAACTCATAGGGGCATAGCAATTCCTGAATGAGAAACAAGCTAGGCTAAAATAAGCTAAAAGCTAAACTATGCCCAGACTAACAGGAAAAAAGAATATGAAAAGAGAAAGGAATGAAAAACACACACGAGGAACGCCAGGCGCCCCCGTACCTTCGGTAGCTATTTCCACACGCGTCTCCATTAAACACACTGAGGAGCCCATTTACGTGTGCCCTAGATCACGTAACATCTGTCTAACAAAAAAGAAGGCCAGATAAGCCGAAAACGAACCTAAACAGGGTGAATTAAAGGAGCACAACAAAAGCGACTGCATTCAATGGAGCGCGTGAAAAAATGATAACAAGAGAGGGTCGCTCATGCGCACGTTCGACAGGGATCTGCACATGACGGAACACAGGATGGGCCTTAAGCGGTAACTAAGGTAAACCCCTTTTTCTTCTCTTCTATGCTTTTTTCACCTTCGGTGGTAGTTTTGGTTAATGTACAACGTCTCCTAGAGCAAGATAAGGAGTAGACTCTAGACGTTTTCTTTTTAACCGCGGTTGGAATGACGACATAGCAGTCAAAATAGACAAGTCGTCATTGCAATTAGGTTAATAGCCTTGACGTTGGATTTGCCAAGACTACTAACAAATGGAACAATTTACTTGCCTCAAAACATTCGGAAATAATGTGAATTAATAACTTAATTAAACACAGGTAAGCTTTCAGAAATTAAAAACAAAAATCTTTTCTTTTAGGTTATAATCTTTTATAAAAACTACCCCTCATCTTTCTGGCCGTCCACCGACCTCGTGACGTCACGGCCTGGGTTATAAAAACTGCTCCGTAAGGGTCAGCGTCCTCTTTTTCACGTGTGACCACACAGAGAGGACTGCTCCTGCCTCGACCTTCGATACCAGTAGGTAAGTAACTTCTACATCAATGGAAAGCTAACTGAAGGTAGAGATGTCTAGAAGTGGAGCTCAGCCCTTTTTTGGTGTGGCTCACACAGTGTAAATAGACCGAAAAGCTACTGTAAAGTGTATACCTTTTCTCGCGCACCGTGCCGTAACGAGGTTGCATTAAATTCCCACGCACGTGGGCTACGTTAGCGGCATTATAGGCGGACACGGACGCGATGATAGTAATGACGAATTATTACTGGATATATGCCTCTACCGCCAGATTTGTTATTCATTGGAAGCAGAAAGGACAAAGGCACACAATGACCTCGAGGAGGTACATGATTTTATTAACTATACAAGTTAAGAAACCGATACCCCCCATATTACTGTATTGTCCTTTGTTTCTGGCCTGCTATAGCCTAGACTATATAATATTAGTTCTGGCTAAGACGTTTAAGGGTCACTTATGCAGGATTATGAGCTTATTAACAGCAATCTGTTAAGAAACCTATAAAGGAAGTATATGAGTTCATAAACCTACAAGGTTTAGAAACCAATACTGTACCATTACAATAGGCCTAGGCCTATTCACCAATATACTGTATATTGCACAGAACTTTGGATAACCATACTGGTGGTGCCTGTTTATATTATACTGTATATATAAACTAGGAGGGGTACCCGGCGTTGCCCGGGTTTAAATTCTACTACCTTAATCACCATCATCAATCACTACTACCACAATCATCACAATACTACTACTACCATAATCACCGGCCTCGACCTCCCTGTGCCTCATTAAACGGCGACCTCAATTTCGGCCGCTAAATTACCTCCGATTTTGGATCTGACCTCATCCGTACCCCCATTTTGGGGAGCTGCGAACAACTTTCGTTCCATGCACCTTTTCGATCGGAGGCCTCCTGCCCCAAACGGCCATTTTTTTCGAATTGTTTTCGCTCCCGTATACTACTGTACAGTACATAAGTTCTGCCGAAAATTTGATTAACCCTTCCTCCCCAGGCGATCTGGCTGAAAACACAACAAAAGTAAACTAAGGCTAATCTCGCTTAACCCCTCCACCCCGGAAGGGCTTTTGAACGCCCATAACAAACTCGGCCCGAGCAACCCGGAAGGGCTCTTGAACGCCCATTGCTTGCGTGAGTGCTTTCGAATGCCGCGCGTATATTTTTGGTGTCGTGGGATGGTAGGTGGCGCCACCAGGCGTAAACTACGCCACAGCAACAGTATCTACCCCGACGCCATCATGGACAGTAGGCCAAATAGTGATTCCGCTGTGTCCGATACCGTGCTTCCTACGACGCCCTTGCTAGTTCGTCGCGCCTTACCCCGACGCCATCGCCTAAATGTGTTATCTCCCGGAGGTATTGAGACGACATTGAGACTATATGAGCGTGCTGATGCCAAGTATATTGTTGATGATATAGTCAGTGACGACTCCAGTAATTATAAGTCGAGTGATTATGGCCAATGAGAGTGAGAAAGAAGAGCAATTCCTGGGATTTGCGAGAGAACATGACAGTGATGAGAGTGATGAAGGTGATGTACCAGTTGTTGAGGAAGCTGGTTTACCTAAAGACAGTGAACTTGAGAGAGTGAGTGAGTGGGAGAGTTCAAGGTCACTCACCAAATTTCGCATAAGTGACACGACTCCAAGCGCTTCCCCAGGTAAATCGCCTCTCAAGCTACACTTGTATAAGCAGAAAATACTTGAGAAGGCGGCCGCGGCAGCTAGGGAACAAGCAAAAATACTTGGTGAGGATGAGGCTGTGAGTGAGGGTCAGCGTGGTGACCCTTCTCGTCCGCCATTGTCTCCCTTATCTACCCACGCCACCCAAGATGACCCGGATGCCCCGCATTCTTCCCCACCACCCCCACCATTGCCAAGGGTTGAGGACCCCCCACTTTCGGCCTATTTGCCTCCTAGGTCCCCCGACAGGAGACATACTGCTGCCGAAAAGGGGAAAGGCAGGAAATATACCAAAAAAATTAAGAAAAGTAAGAGAGTTTTGTTCGAGGCTCCCGCGGCGTCCACCCCTGCCGGCCCCAGCCATACGTCCCCGCAACTTTCCCCACGGTCCTCCCCACCTCTCCCGCCTTCAACATGTCTTCCTGAAGAAGTCTTTGAGCTCGCATCACCAATACCTGGGCCTAGTGACAGTGAAACATTGCTTTCTGTCACTCGTCGCAGCCCAAGGAGCCCAGGACCTCGGGGGGACACAGCCTCACCTGCCACTCCTTCCCCACCTCGCCCACCCGCACGCCGCCCACGCATCACTGGTTCCCCGCCAGATTATGTGGGGGCCACTGATGATGAAGGGCACCTCTCTGAAGACTCTGGCCATGATTACATAGGTCCACCGTCAGGGCAAGATGACCACTCTGACGATGACTATATGGACATCGACGACCCTCGACCCATCCGCTTGGCCCGGCGTCGTGCTGCCCGCCGCCCTGGCCGCCGCCCTCGCCGCCCTAGGGCGCGCGCCTCCCGAGTTGGCCGTGGGCGTGCTGGGCCACCAGCTGGAGCTCCTCGTCAGCGTGGACAAGACCCATTCTACGTTTTTCAGTGGCAAGACGTAGTTGATGGGGATGGATACAACCCTGATGTGCCAGCTTTTGATGAGGTACTGGAGGGTTCAGGCATTACCCCCAATTTTCCTGCAGGCCCCAATGCTCCACCACACAAACTATTTGAGGCCTTCTTTGATGAGGAGGTGGTAGGCTATGTTGTCAAAGAGACAAATAAGCAGCACCAATTCCAGGTCCACTTTTTGGGCAAGGTGACCAAGGGCCACATGAGGCAGTGGACCCCAGTGACTCATAAAGAGTTCATGGTGTTCCTGGCACTCACCATGCTAATGCCTCATGTCAAGAAGCATAGGTTGCCCGACTATTGGATCACCAATGATCTGATATCCACCCCTGCCTTCGGGAAATATATGTCTCGCGACCGGTACCTTGATATCCTCGCAGCGCTCCATCTTGTCACCAACACCGACGTCCACCTCGGTGACAAGCTGTGGAAGATTAGGACGTTGTACGAGATGATGCGAGAATGCTTCACCTCCTACTTCAAGCCCTTCCGCAAGGTCGTCATTGACGAGTCTCTTGTGCTGTTCCTGGGAAAACTCAGCTTCCGGCAGTACATCCCCTCAAAAAGACATCGCTTTGGCATAAAATTCTTTGTGCTGTGCGACTGCCAAACTGGCTATGTCCTGGACTTCCTGGTCTACAGCGGGAAGGAAGGGGACTTGCTTGTGGACCCCCTCATTGGCTTTGGCGGAGCAGTGGTGCAAGCCATGATGGACCGCTACTTTCATAAGAATCACGTCCTCTACACGGACAATTATTACACGTCCCCCACTCTCTCACAGTACAGTAGGGTCCCGCATAAAACGTGTTCGCATAAAACGAGTCTCGATTAAAACGACCGACCTAAAATATTAATATTTAATTTTCGATCAGAACGAATGTGATCACATAAAACGAGTCCGCCGCCAGAGTGGGGCAAATCCGAGGTGTTTTCATATATAGCGCCGAAATATCGTACAAAACGTACGAAATATCGTTCGCTTTGTACGAAATTTTTCGCTTACAGTGAACATTGACGATATTGCGCCACCAAAATGCTGTGTTCACATAAAACGAAATCGCATAAAACGCCCTCGTTTATCGACCATAAACTCGTTTTATGTGAGACCCTACTGTACCTGCATGAGCGCAAGACGGGGACTGTAGGCACAGTACGAGGGAAAAGGAAGGGCATGCCACCTTTCCCTCCAAAGACCAAAAAAGGTGATGTGTTCAAGAAGAAGTCGGGGCCCATTCTGGCTATCCACTGGCACGACCAGCGGAAGGTCAACCTCCTGACCACCATCCACAAGGGGGAAATGGTGGAGACTGGCAAGGTGGATCGCCGCACCCAGGCCAGGGTGACCAAGCCCGATGCTGTCCTGGACTACAACATCAACATGAGGCTGGTGGACAAGTCCGACATGCAGATAGGCTTCATTGACTGACTGTGTACCTCGTGCAGATGGTACAAAAAGTTCTTTCTGCATATGGTGGACATGTCAGTTCTGAATGCCTACAATATATACAAGCTTCGGAATGTGAACACACCCATGAAGTTCAATAGCCTGCGGAGGTTCCAAAAGCAGGTGTTGACGGAGCTCCTGGAGAAGTATGCTACGCCACAGAGGGCAGTGGCACATCCTGGGCCCGCCGTTATTGACCGCTTGCAGTGTGCTCAATACTTGATTAGGCACAGGCTTGGTTCCCTGCCTCAGAATGAATCAGGAAGAACGCAGCAGAAGCGGTGCCATGTCTGCTACAACAGCAGGGTGAGGCCGAGGCCAGGTAAAAAGTCAACCATGGAGTGTGTGGAGTGCAAGGTGGCACTCTGTGCTTTAGAGTGCTTCTTTGATTACCACTCCAAGCTGGAGTTCTAATAATCATACTGAAATTGCCAAATAAAATTACAATATGTACACTATAATTATATATAGGCAAAAAGTGGAAGAAAACCAATTTATTGTAATACAAAAGTCATGTATTATGAGAAAATTGATACAAATACAATTACACCATAATAATATGTGAAAGTGACACATATGTATATACCAAGTGACATTCATATGATTAGAACCTATAGAAATATAGAAATCAGTGAAAAAAGACACAATAAATTGTATATAAAACGTTTACAAATCATATAACTAAGTGAAAGTGACACAAGACCTAATATTTGATGGCCAAAGTATAATAAACACCTGTGATAACAAATAATCAGTGCCTAATACAACAATAACCTACCTCAATTACTAATAAAATGTACGGTATCGAGTGAAAATGAGCATTATCAGTGACAGTGACACTCTCTAAAGCATATTTGTCAAAGTGAAAGTGACACAAGACCTAATATTTGATGGCCAAAGTATAATAAATACCTGTGATAACGAATAATCAGTGCCTAAAACAACAATAACCTACCTCAATTACTAATAAAATGTACGGTATCGAGTGAAAATGAGCATTATCAGTGACAGTGACACTCTCTAAAGCATATTTGTCAAAGTGAAAGTGACACAAGACCTAATATTTGATGGCCAAAGTATAATAAACACCTGTGATAACGAATAATCAGTGCCTAATACAACAATAACCTACCTCAATTACTAATAAAATGTACGGTATCGAGTGAAAATTAGCAATATCAGTGACAGTGATACCCTAATAAACATATTTTATATAATTGGCCTCAAAATAACTAGAAAATATCAAATAAACATCATATTCTCAATATCAAACACTAAAATCGTCTAAGGGAGATAAATACTTTGGCGCGACGAGCGGCTAGGTGCGTCGTAGCCATGGCCGGGGCGACGCGTCCGAACGCGGGAAGAATTTGCCGCCGAAAAGCACTCGTCTTCCCGCACTCACCATTATGCAACCAGAGGGGCTAGAGACCTCTACTCAACGCCATTCGACAGAGGAAGGTTTGTGGAACATTATTCTTTTTTATTCACAACATTACATGCCATATTCATTGACTTACAGAGTAGTTAACATAGCCCAAAGATCGTCAAAACACCCAGTACCGCAGCACAGTCGCAAGCTATAGCCCCCGGGGCTGGAGGGTTAATATACTACCTACATTAATCAAACATATGTCAAAATGGGCGCCTTACCTTGCCGCGTAGAATGGCATTGAGTAGAGCTTTCTAGCTCAAGTAGTTCCGGAGTTATGATGATGGAAGTGGAGGTAACTTTGGCCGCGTATTTACCTCGCCGAGTCCGAACGCTCAACCGCGGTCCAGGCTACGACGAACGTTTTGACTCGTCGCTCTACCTTGAATGGGGAAGCGATTTTTTAGTGTTTTATTGTTTATTATGCCATATATTATTGTTATTATGATATTTTCACTCAATAAATATATTTTTCTGAAGTAATTTGTGTCTCTGTCACTTATACTTAGTTTTATTGTTATTATTATAGTTGTTATGATTATTTATACTGGACTATGGTAATTGATAGTGTCATTTTAACTTCTTTATTGTTAGGAATACTTAGTGTCACTTTCACTTGTTCATATTGTTCTGAAGGCACTTATTATTACTTATGTGTCTCTTTCACTTAGACTTAGTTTTATAGTCATTATTATAGTAGTTATGATTATTATACTGGACTATGGTAATTGATAGTGTAATTTTCACTTCTTTATTGTTAGGAACATATATTTTAGTGTCACTTTCACTTGTTCATATTGTTCTGAAGGCACTTATTATTACTTATGTGTGTCTCTTTCACTTAGACTTAGTTTTATAGTCATTATTATAGTAGTTATGATTATTTATACTGGACTATGGTAATGATAGTGTAATTTTCACTTCTTTATTGTTAGGAACATATATTTTAGTGTCACTTTCACTTGTTCATATTGTTCTGAAGGCACTTATTATTATTTATGTGTGTCTCTTTCACTTAGACTTAGTTTTATAGTCATTATTATAGTAGTTATGATTATTTATACTGGACTATGGTAATTGATAGTGTAATTTTCACTTCTTTATTGTTAGGAATATATATTTTAGTGTCACTTTCACTTGTTCATATTGTTCTGAAGGCACTTATTACTTATGTGTCTCTTTCACTTATACTTAGTTATATTATTATTATTATTGAGTGTCACTATCACTGTCACTTACACTTCAATAGTTTGCCAGAGTGTGGAAATCATTGAAGCAGGTGCCAGCACACAGTCCCACCTGACACTCGAGGCATTGCCAAGTGTTTTTTGTGGGTTTGCTTGGTCGTCGAGTTGTGCGGGTGCACACATAGCACCTCTTCTGCATCCTTATTCGGCTCTTAGGACCCTGGAAAGGAAGGGCGACGAGCTGGTGCTTTCTCAAGAACTCGGCACACCCTATTCTGTCCATCATGCCTGGTCCTTGTAGTGGCCTCCCTGGTGTACCCGCATGTTTTACCAGGAGCTCATGTATCAGCTGCTTTTGGAAGGTCTGCAGGCTCTTGTACTTGATGGACTCCTCAAACGGTAGATGTTGTACGCGTTGAGGACAGACATATCTACTGTATGCAGGACAAACTTCTTGTACCACCTGCAATATGTTCGCAGGCAGTCTATGAAGCCCATCTGCATGTCGGACTTGTCGACGAGGCGCATGTTCAGGTTATAGTCCAGAACAGCAGCTGGTTTTGTGATAGGGTTCTTCGTTTTTCGGTCCACCTTCCCTGTGGGGACCATCTCTGCTTTGTGGCATGTGGTGAGGAGGTTGACCTTGCGCTGGTCATGCCAGTGGATGGAGAGGATGGGGCCACTCTTCTTATGGAAGATGTCCGTCTTAGTTTTGGTTGGGTAGGCTGGCATGCCCTTCCTCTTCCCCTTCACTGTATTTACCTAATTGTACCTAATTGTATTTACCTAATTGTAGTTTACAGGAGTTGAGCTAAGCTCGTGTTGTCCCGTCTCTCAGTCTACTTTTTATCCAATTTTTTCTTGAAAATATGGATGTTCCTTGCCCCTACTACCTCCTCCTCCAGCCCATTCCATTTGTCAATACATCTATAGGGGAAGCTAAACTTCCTGATATCGTTCTTGCAGGTAGGTCTTTTTACTTTGTAGCTGTGGCCTCCAGTTATTCCTGTATCCATAATTAACATATCCTCCCTATCCAGCCTCTCCAGCCCCCGGGTGCATTTGTACATCATTATCATGTCTCCCCTCTCTCCTCTCTTTTAAACTTGGTAGATTTAATTTGTCTAGCCTCCCTTCATATGGCAGTTCTCCGAGACTTGGAACCAATCTAGTAACTGCTCTCTGGATTCTTTCTAACTTGCGAATATGCTTCTTTAGATGCGGGGACCACACCACTGCTGCATACTCCAATCTTGGTCTAATCATACTCTTCATAATTTTCGCTACCATGGTCTCATCCAAGTAGTTCAGAGCAACTTTCATATTCCCGGCCATTGCATACATTCCGCTAAAGAGCTTGTTAATATGTTTCTCGGGCGACAAATTATCTTGTATAATCAACCCTAAATCCTTTCTTTTTCGGCCTTGCTAATTATATTATCTCCCATCCTGTACTCCCAATTTGGTCTATTCACACTTCTTCCCATATTTAACACATGGCATTTACTTATATTAAATTTCATTTTCCACTTGGTGCTCCATTCATATATTCTATCTAAATCCCCTTGCAGCTCCTCACAACTACTTTTGTTTGTTATTTGTCTCATAATTTTTACGTCGTCTGCAAACATTGACATGTAGGAATTTATGCCTATCGGCAGGTCATTCACGTACATAAGGAACATGAGAGGTGCCAACACAGATCCCTGCGGCACACCACTCTCAACTTTCCGCCACGATGAGTAAGTTCCTCTAATGTTGGTCCTCATTTCCCTATCTGTTAGATAGCTCTCCATCCATTTCAGCAAACTCCCCCTGACACATCCTAGCGTCTCAAGCTTAGATAACAATCTCTTATGTGGTACCTTATCGAATGCTTTGGAAAGGTCTAAGCAGACGCAGTCCACCCATCCGCCTCTTTCTTGGAGTACATCTATCACCCTACTGTAATAACATAGCAAACTGGTAACACAAGATGTCCCTTCTCTGAATCCAAATTGCTTTGGGGTTATTATCTTCTTTCTCTCCAACATTTTCATCCATCTCTTCCTAATTAGCTTTTCACAAATCTTGCATACAATACTAGTAAGTGAAACTGGTCTATAGTTTAGAGGGTCCTCAGGGTTTCCATTCTTGTATATTGGGATGATACTTGCTCTTTTCCATTCAACAGGAACCTGTCTTTTATCCAAGGAAGCTTGAATTATGTCCCTCACTGGCTCCACTAATTGCTCTGCACACTCCTTTAAAACCCAGGCAGACACTTCATCCGGTCCCATAGCTTTCCTTACTTCAAGTCCTCTCATCGCAGTTAACAGCTCATCTCTAGTTATTTCAATCTTACTAAGACCACTCTCCAGTACTCCCGCCTGTGGTTCGTCAAAACCTTCCTGTCTAGTAAAAACTGACCCCAATTTGTTATTCATTACCTCACACATGTCCGATACATTTTCATACGTCCTAGCATCAACTCTTAATTTAGTAATTTGTTTCTTTACCTTCAACTTACTGTTTATATATTTATAAAATAATCTAGGGTCACTTTCACATTTATTTACTATGTTCTTCTCATAGTTCATTTTAACTTGCCTAATTATGTTAACATATCTATTCCTCTCCTGTTTATATTTATTCCGATTACTCTCAGTGTTCCTTCTTCTTAATCTAGCCCAAGCTGCATCACGCCTACCCAAAGCTCTTTTGCATTTCAAATTAAACCAATCTTTCTGCTTAGTAAAATTTCCAGTTTTATATTTTGGGACAAACAGATTGGTTCCTACTCTATAAATTTCGAGGAATCTACTATATTTACCTTGTACGTCCTGTTCCTTAAAAATAAGATCCCCAATCTACTCCCTCTAAATATCTTTTCAAGGATACATAATCAGCTTTACTATAATTTAATCTGTCATTTATGTAGCTATTGTCTAATCTATTGGCATTACTCGAGGTCAACTTCCATTTTAGTAATAGGTGATCACTTTTACCTACAGGACATAGATAGTTTATATCACTAATTTCGTGAGGATCTTTTGTAAAAATCAGATCGAGTTTAGAAGGTTCGTTATTACCCCTCATTTTTGTATTTTCCTTCACATATTGTGCAAGTACATTTTCCGTAACCAACTCCACTAGCCGACTTCCCCAAGATCTCTGATTTGGCCCTGCATCTCCCGATTCCCAATCAACCTCACTACAGTTGAAATCTCCTACCAAGATCAATCGATTTTTCCTTAAAAGCAATCTTCTCAACGACTGAATCATATCCTCTACCATCTCCTCAAACTCCAACTCCCTCCATGCTCTGGTCTTTGGTGACATGTAAGCTACTGCTATGTCTAGCTTTTTTCCTTCTATATCATTGAGTTCAACTGCCATTATTTCTGCCTTATCATTATTTAACTCCACGTGCTTTGCTGTCATAGGGTTCTTAACTAATACTGCCACTCCACCTCCCCTTTTACCCTTCCTATCATATCTCCATATATTATATCCTTCACTAAACACTATGTTGCTGTCAAAGTCCTGGTTCAGCTTTGTCTCCGTCAAACAGACTATCTGTGGTTGATCTTTTCTTAATATATCATCTAACTCTACCTTTTTACTGTTTATTCCATCTATATTAGTGTAGTAGCACAGTATATTTGAATCCACCTCCTTGTTTCTCTTCCCTCTCTGCCTCCTACCAGGTTCACCTCCTCCTCCTCCATCCCTTCCCTGACCCAGTTCCACCTCCCCTGCTAATTCTATTCTCCTCCCTTCCCCTCTCTCTCCCTCTGTTCCACCTCCACCACATCCTGACTCTCTCTCCGGTCCCCTGCTCCCTGCATTATCTCTCGCTCCGTCTCCTTGCTTTGACTTCGTACTTGTCTCTCTGTCTCTTTCCCTATCACTCCTCTTACTTTCGGTTCTTGGTGGCTCCTGATGTACCACTTCCTTACTTGCCCTTCCCTTATTCTCCAAAAAAAATTCTTCTTTTGCTCTTCAGACAACTTTCCATTCTCTTCATCAGCCTTAGCTTAGAGTTCCCTTAACTGTTCTCGTTCTTCTACACTTAGGTCCTTTTTTACCCTTATATGATTCAGCTCTGTCGAATTTAATTTCCAGCTCACATTGGCTACTGCTTCTGCTGTTGATCTAAACTTTAGTTCCACTCTTAGTGGTCTCATCTCGCCCTTCTTATATTTTCCTAACCTTCTCACCTCCTCCAATTCTTTTACCCATCCATAACCCTCGTCTAAGTAATCCAGTATCCCCTTGACTTTCACAACATCCCTTTCCTTTCTTACCTTCATATCTGCCAGGTGCTCTTCCACATCTCCAAAGATTACTACACACTTACCTCTATCTATTGTCTCTCTCACTACCTTCTCTTTCTTCTTTAAAACTTGCACTACATTTTTTTCAAACTCTTTCTTTTCCTTTTCTCTCTCTTCCTTCTGCTCCTTCACAATTTCTTCAAGGGCTACCATCGTGGCACTCTCTACCCTTGTCCACTCATTTTTTACCTCACTAATTCCTTTTACTTCCTCACTCAGGTGGCCCTCATATTCCTTAAGCTGAGCCTTGAGTGCCACATTTTCCGCCGCTAACTCGTCTACTCTGGCCATCACTGCCTCTAGGCTGTCACTTACTGGCCTAGGCCTATCCATCCCGCCAGTAACGCCACACATATCGGACAAAACTTCTACTTTAGCCCCTAACTCCTTCCTCCAATTTTCCATCACTCCCCTCCATCTCACTAGACCCATCAATTGTTTTTTCATACTTGCCAACTGATCATCCTTGTCCTCGGTGATAAAGCCTTCAAATTCGTATTCCTCCTCATCCCCAGCTAGGCTTTCACGCCTTCCCGCCATCGCGAGGTGGTCGTCTGCCAGCCTAAAAACAACAATCGCCCCACTATCCCATCTCACTCCAGGAACTGTCTTACTTAATCCATATTTTCAATTACTTGGAATATCCAATTAAATCTGAATTCTCATAAAAACACCCAATTACTTATGAAATGCACATATAAATTTCCGGGACAACACTTAGACACTCCTATCAACTTCACACTAGGTAACTCATTATCGGAGAGCAGCTGCGAGGTGTTGACAGCTCGGAGGCCTACGGAGGTGTGCCGGCACTACGGAGGTGTGCCGACAGTTCCGGTCTTGCGGTCATGGAGGTACTTGGCGAGGATAGGCGACGTGTAATAATTGTCGGTATAGAGGACGTGGTTGTCATGGAAGTACCTCTCCATCATCCTCTTTACCACAGCGCCGCCAAAACCAATGAGGGGGTCAATCTGCACCTCACCATCCTTGCCGCTGTAGACTATAAAGTCGAGCACATATCCCGTCTTGCAGTCGCAGAGGACGAAGAGCTTGATGCCGAAGCGGTGTCTCTTTGACGGGATATACTGTCGGAAGTGCAGCCTACCACGGAACAGGACCAGAGACTCGTCGATGCACAGCTTCTGAAATGGAATCAGGTAGGTGGAAAACCGATGACGTATCATGTCATACAGTTGCCTGATCTTTCAGAGTGTGTCGGGCTCGTGGACATGCATGTTATTTGTCAGGTGGAAATATGAGAGGATGTTGAAGTACCTATCCCTTGACATGAATTTGCCAAATACTGGAGTCGTTGTGAGGTCGCCAGTTATCCAGTAGTCGGCCAGAACGTGCTTCTTTATGTGTGTCATCAGCATTGTGAGTGCCAAGAACACATATAATTCTGCCACAGTGAGAGCTCTCCATGCCACCATCTTGGCACTGGTCTTCCTGCCAAGAAAGTTTGAACAGATAGCCTGGTGGTTATTTGTCTCTTTGACAAGGTATTCCATGACTTCATTGTCGTAGAAGCCACAGAAAAGTTCACTGGGGGTGGCATTTGGGCCACAGTGATATGCTGGTGACACCCCAGAACCCTGTTGTACCTCGTCAAAGGCAGGAAAATCTGGCACAAAATCCGCCCCATCTGACCACACAAACATTTCAGCAGCTCGAGGACGAGGACGCGGAGCTGCAGCAGGCACACGCCCTGGACGCCCTGGCACACGCCCTTGGCCACGCGGACGCCCTGCACGCCCACGCCCAGGCCCAGGCCCAGGGGCAGCGGCGTCGGCAGGCTGACCACGTCCACGACCTCGAGGTCCTTTGACTCTTCTTGTCGGGACTCCCTCTTCCTCTTCCTCAGGCGACGTCAGGTCATCTGGGGCAATGTTGGGGTCATCAGCATCCTCTTCAGGAGACAACTCTGGTGAAGAATAGACCGGGCGTCGGCGGCGTGGGGCTGCGGGAGGTTGAGCAATGGGAGCCTCGGCCTCGGGAGTTGGGCTCCTTTTGCGGCTAGCCGTGGACTTTTCCGCAGGAAATAAGGACCTACGATGCGGGGCCTGTGGTGACACACTGTGGGAGGCCAATGGCGCACTTGTAGAGGCCCTTTGGTCATCCTGAGGGAAGCCGAGGGCTGTGGGTGGCCCTCCCGGCGTCCCGGGTCAAGGCGTCGGGACAAAGGAATGCGGGTGGTTGCTAGGCCTGGGTCGGCGTCACTCTCACTATCTACGCCTTCCCTCACTTTTTCTGCCTCCCTGCGTGCTTTCTTGGCTGCACTTTTCACTAAAGACTGTTTATAGAAGTATTTACCCACTTTCAAGGGCGTACGGGCAGGCAAAGGGGAAGGTCCTGGCATAGGGCTAGGGCTAGGGCTAGGCCTAGGCCTACCCTGACCTACGAAACTAGGCGAAGGGGTTGGCTCTAGCACACTTGGTACTTCAATAGCACCTTCCTCCACCACTTCCACATCAGGATCATCACTACTATCACCCCCCTCAAATAAATCAACATTGTCATCAGCACCAAATCCCACAAAATCGTCAATTTCGCTCCCACTTCTACTCTGAATATAGAGGTTTTTGTCCACAGAGCTTTCACCACTGCTCAAATCCTGGTTGAAAAGTGCACGTTGTATTGCACTATCACTTAGCAAACGTTTCACTTTCCTTAGTTTCTTTTTCTTCTCGGTTGGCAGAGGCGTAGATGTTGCAAGCGGGGTAGCATTGGGACGCGCGGGAGATTGCACAGTATCGGACGCGTCGGAATTCATTTTTTGCTGTAGCTCGCAATGGCGGCAACGTAGGAACTGATAAGCGTGGTAGTTGAGGCTTGGTGGCGCTACGGTCGCCCCCGCAAAGTAAAATTTGCCCGCGCGAAATTTAAAGCACGCTTTCAAGCAAATGCCTTAGGTAAGGCATACCGGGTAGCGGCCCTTCAGCCGCGCTGTCCTTACCTAAGGTAGCTCGGGTAGGAAGGGTTAAACAAAAGTGTCTCTGATTTCCACTAAACTCGCCTAAAACCATCTCCAAAGCCTGGGCTTTCCAACGGTGCCCCACACTCCCACCTGGCACCAAAACTGTGGAAGGAGTTTAGTAACAAAGGTCGGGTAACTGACAAACAGACAAACATTGACCTTTATTTATTAAGATGATGAGAAGGGTAATAAAGTCAAAAAGTATACCCAATCTCATTTGACCTATTTGAGGAAAGTATACAAGTTTGTTAACAAGTTAAAAAATAAAAAAAATAAAATAAAAAAAACACACACGATACTTTAACCTACTTGTTTTCCCAGGTGAATTTGCCAACAGGCCTTGGGATAGGTTCTAAATTTCACTCTGAGGGAAAATACCTAATCACACTTGGCTTGGAGCGTGAGTTTATTAACATAAAAATAGTGTTAAGAAACCAAACATGCTCCTAAATTAGCCTTCTGCCAAACCATGGTAATTGATTAGGCCTACCTACTCACCTAAGTTGTGGTCATAAACTAAGACTGAGGGAATAGGACTAGTAACTATACCTTACTTAGGAGTAGTACTACTAGTACCAATACTGTATAAGAGTTTATTTACAACCAGGGTTAAGAAACCATACAGTACTTCACCATTATACCCTGTATATATATCAGGTATATATATATTTATATATATAATACAATATTGAAATATATAATGAAATAAATAAATATATATATCATTTACTCTAACCTTAAAAAGAGTTATACTGGCAGGAAGAGTAGCTGCATAAAACCTACCTAGGTTAGTCCGCCAGTTAACCCTCTTTCGCTCTTGATCCCCACAGACAAGGACTGCCCTCGAGCCAACAAGAGACGAGAAGCCAATAAGAGGAATCGTAACCACACTCGGCAGATGCTACCCTCCCACTTGGGCGAAACCTTCCTTCGCTAGGTTCCACGATACTACCACCACGGAATACCTCCGAAGTAAGTTTATCTTGCACAAGATTGTCAATGCCTTAAGGCATAGTTTGATATACACTTAAGAAATTCTGCCATCAAGGAAATTGGTAAATTCCAAGGCACTTGTTATAAACCCTGTAATTATACCTGTTCTCTAACCTGGTATGGTGATAACTTGACTGTACGGTATATCAATTAATTAACCATGAGTAGATGAACCCCTTGCTGTTGGCCTAATTCCCATCTCTCCTTCCCCCGCAGACAAACAGGGGCGGGAATACCTTAAGGTTACCCCTCTGGTAGTGCGTAAGGGCATACGAGTCTTCTCGGAGCATCCCAAGTTCCAATCCTGGGACACACTACCAGAAACCCTTCAAGAACGGGTGAACGCCTGGGTGGATCTCGAGGACCAGGACCGCTCAGCCGTCATTACTCGCGACCTCAAGCTGGAGCCAGCGACAGAGGCCCCACTCGACTTTTCGGGGTTTGAAGACATGGAGGAGGCCACATGCCTCCTGCAATCATGCAAAGAAAAATCCTTACCGGATCACAAGCTCTGCGTTGACCATTCTTCTTGCTGTCGAACAAGTGTTTTTGTGCCAGAAGATTGCCCACATTGCAGGGTGCTCAAGAATGTAGTGCGGCTAACCCCCAATGGTCAAATGGCTGTACATGTGATAGCCAAAGCCAAAACCATCTGGAATCTCTTCAAAAAAGCTACATTAACTAGAGAGCAGACGGCTATGTTCGGGGATGAAGAAGCCTGAGTTTTATGGGGAATTTCATTAGGCACACCAAAAGAAATGATAAGCAAAAGTAAAAGGAGATCGGTCACCCCAGGTAGAAAATCCAAGGGATTTTTTTTTTTTTTTTTTTTTTTTTTTAAGAGACAATGAACGGAGGAAGGAAAAACACAGATAAAACAAAAAGGTCCATGTGCCTAAAGGCATCCTCCATTCATAAAATGTTTGTAACAACTGGATTTAAACATTTGTTGATTGTAAGTTTGTGGAAAGCAATTCGAGGGAAGTGAATTCCAAAGAGTAGTAGCTCTGGGGATAAATGAATTCTGATAAGCAGAAGTTCTGCATTGTGGAGGAGAAAGTGTAAATTCATGGGCGCTCTCAGCTGCCCTAGTTCTACGGGGAAAGATGTGGAGAGGCGGCACAATTGAAGCAAGTTCCTCGGAACAATTGCTGTGAAAATATCTGTAGAATAATGCAAGGGATGCAACGTTTCTTCGTATGGCTAATGTAGGAAGGTCCTGTGTGATTGCAGGGTTATTGATTAATCTAATAGCTTTATTTTGAATTTTGTCCAACTGCCTCAATGCAACCACTCCACTTCCACCCCACAGAGGTGAACAGTAATCCATCTGAGAGCGCACATGACTTTTATATATTATGGCCAACTGCTCGTCAGTGAAGAATTCTCGAACTCTGTACAGGAGTCCCAGTTTTTTAGAGGCATTCTTAGCAATGCTTCTAACATAATGTGTCCAGCTCAAGTTAGTAGTTAATGTTACACCGAGAATGTCAATACTAGGGGAAGTGGGAATATTTACATCATTAAAAAATATATGGGAGTCAGTGAGATTCTGTCGGTTAGAAAATTGAATGTACTTGGTTTTCTGTGCATTAAAGGAAACTAGATTCTCTTGTCCCCATTCATTAATTCTAGAAAGGTCCTGGTTCAGAGAAATTGCAGTGTTTATTTTTGAATTTATAAGATCGGGTTGGGTGAAAGAATTGGTAAATGTGAAGGAACTGTGGAGTGTTGAGTCATCTGCGTAGGAATGTATTGGATTATGAGTGGTAGATATGAGATCATTGATATGAATGAGGAACAGAGTTGGGGCCAAAACTGATCCCTGGGGAACACCAGCATTTATTGAGTGAAATTGAGAATAAAGGCCATCTACCATTACACGTATTTTTCTGTTATGAAAATAAGAAGAAATTAGTGGAACTAATGATGCAAGGCCGTAGTGTGACATCTTCGACAATAAGGATTGATGCCAGACTCTATCAAATGCCTTTGATATATCCAGTGCTATTGTATGTGTTTCACCATGTTGGTCTGTAGCTTGGTTGATTTGATGCGTAAGAAGGCAAAGAATGTCTGCAGTTGATCGACATCGTCTAAAACCATATTGCCTATCACTGATTAATTTATTATTCTCCAGATGCTTAATTATGTGATTATTTAATATAATTTCAAAAACTTTGCCAAGAGTGGAAGTTATAGCTATTGGTCTGTAGTTTGATGGATCTGAAGAGGCACCTTTTTTAGGAACTGGATGGATGTTTGCTTCTTTCCAGGGTACTGGGAAGCATGAGGTATGAGTACACAGACGGAAAAATTTTGCCAATACAGGAGCGAGCACCAAGGAGCAATTCTTAAGTACTATTGGAGGAATTTCATCTGGACCAGGAGCCTTATCTACTGAGAGATTCTGCAAAATAGTTTTGACATGTCTGGTGTGGATCTTAAGTGAGGGAATTTCAGGTGAATTAAAATTAAGTACAGGGACATCTTGATTTATGTCATCTAAGGTTGAGTTGGTGGAGAAAATATCTGCAAGAAGGTTAGATGGACCTCCATCGACCAACAAGAGCTGTGAGAAGAAAAAGGGTAGTGTACAGTTCCAATAGTAGTGAGGATGAAGAGAGGGGGCATTCAGGGAGACAAAGGGAAGGGCTTAGTGAGAATTACCAAGTGCATAGTGTTACCTCTAGCCCTGGACTACTGAAAGTGGTTAACAAAAAGTCCAGAAAAGAAGTACCAGTACCAATAAGTGTCCTGGACAATGCCTACACTACCCATCCTATCGCGAGCACAAGCCAGCAGACAAACACAGGTTTACTGGATAATATATTAAACCTTAGTGACAAGTCCCCTCAGACCAGGAAATTCTTGATATGATCCCAGCTGACCGATTACGGCAGATGGGACATCTTAAGAGGCTGGAGGCTCCCTCTTCCCCGGATGAAGATCCGGATAGGACTACTCCTCCAACCCCAAGAGCCCCATTTACCCGGGACAGAAGGGAACTAGACAGTATACGTCCGGTCCCCTTCTACCTAGAGGGCAAGCCCTCGGAAAGGGAATCGGGCCAGCATACTCCATCTGGAAGCGAGGTCGAGAATGACCTGGTTATCACCCGAGCCCAACGTCCAAAACTTGAGCCCACATCAGATAGTGTACTAGCTTCTTGCCGCTCGGCTGACTTGTTCTCGCGCGTGGATAGGTCTCCAGGGGAAGCCGTGGTAAACAAAGTGAATAGTGAGGAAGCAATAAGTGAGAATGAGGAAAATTATGAGCATGAAGGAAGTTACCAGGACGACAACTCCTTCCCTTCAGGTAGAGAAGGAGACGCCTCGTCAATGAGGAGCTCCTCCCCTCAGGGCAGAGTAGCAAACCCGAAGACTCTGAAGGAAGCCTTGAACCAGATATCTGTCCTGAATGACCGGGTCCTTTCCCTGGCCATGAGCCAGCAGCACGGTGGTAAACCAGACCCGCTTGAGGCCCCTGTCCAACTCCCTAGACCCCTTGTGCCCTTCCAAGAGCAAGTCACGCGACGACTCAAGAGCATGGCTGACCAGGGAGCAACTAAGAATCAAGAAAAGACAAATGGAGACCTCTCAGCCCGAGCTCAACCAGCAGTAGTCCCAAGTGGCTCCGGCTTCCAGGTAACCTTCCCGAGCCTAGCAGTTAAGAGGAAGCCCTGCCGACTCAAAACTTCGAAAGACCGTAAGGCCGACGCAGTGGGTCAGCCACTACTCTACGGCGAGATGGGTGGCTGGTCTACAATCCACCCGAAATACCCTGAGAGGGCTGTCCCAGGCCGTGATGAGTTCCTAATACAAGAGGATAGGGAGGTACAGGTCAACCAAACACTTCAGTTCAGGGTTGTCTACAAGGGCACAGACACTGTGATCCCCTTAGATGTGGTAGCGAAACCTTCGAAGACCACTGCCTACTACTTCCTAGCTAAAGATAAGCCACCATCTTACCACACTTCTAAGGCAAAACCGTGGTCTGACTTAAAAAAGGATGATGTGCAGACCAACATCAAGGCAGCTAATGGGGCCCTGAATGCCGAATTCCTCGCAGGCAGGCTCGTGGAAGAGGAAGGACAGTATACATTTTTCTCCACAGACTTGTGTAATGGGCCCTGGAACCAGTGGATCCAAGAGGCTGAGGACTGGGCTCATCAGTACATGACAAATCCCGACCATCAATTCCCCAAAGATGATACATCCTTGACTTCGATTCTTCTGGCCTCCTCTCTCCCAATACAAAGGATCTTTTGGGAGTTCCTGGAAGAACCCAAATTGTTTTTTCCCCCAGGCCTGGACAAAAGATTCTGGACCGTACCTGAACAAGGACTTCAGAGCGCGGTCTAGAGCACACCGCCTATGGTCTACATTCATAGGTTCCTTCCAACACTCAAAACTAACTCCCTCCTGGTCGAGGCGATCAGCGGAAGTGACCTACGGCAAGTTACGGAAGACGTGAGGAGGGTATGGATACAGCTCGTTGTGGGAATAATTCCAGAAGTTCAAGCCTCTCTCACAGAAGCCACAAGAGCGAGGGCTGACTTAAGACAGGCCATGGCAAAGAGACTACCAGGGCAAGTGAAGAAAGCATTCCTAAATTCAGAGATGTATTCTAGACATGTGGTACCCACAGATTGCTGGGATAGAATCGAAGAGGTCTTGAGCACAGAGTCGGTTCTGGCAGAATCTAAGGGCAGGATCAGCAGTCATCAGCAGTCATCAGAACCATCAACGAAGACCTTCCTTTCGTGACAAAAGTTATTCCTTCCACAACAAAGGTAGAAACCACCGCAGGAATAACACAAAGAGGTGGTTCCGTGGCCTCTACCAACAGAACTTCCCGCAGGCCACAAACCCGAAACCTTCCCCCTCTCACCAGTCACCAGCCAATAATACCCCTAGAAACAAGGAGTATCAATCAAGCTACAACAGGGGTAGAGGTAGCTACCACAATGCCAGCAGAAGAGGATATAGTGGGAGAACAAGAGGCTCCTACAATAATCACAACAATAGCAAAAGCAAAGAATCCACAGGACAGGCCCAGCCAAAAAACTAATAAGCCCGTTGCCCTGGACACAACTGAAAGAGTTACTGACTGTGACCCAAACTGGCAACTTTCATCAAGCATACAAAAAGTGGCCCAAGGGCACATGGGCAAGAAAAGTAGCAAAGTGTGGAATAGTATGGAGGTGGAAATCTTCTCCCCGCCTCTCCTTTCCACCCCCACCCAAACACAAGCAAGAGGTAAAAGAAATAATCAAAGCGATGAAAGAGAAGGGCGTCCTGAAACCTCTGACTACAGGGTCCTCCAAGGTGTTCCATTCAAGAATTTTTCTGGTTCCCAAGAAGGACTCGAACAAGCTACACCCAGTGGTGGACCTCTCGAGACTCAATACGCACATTCACAACCACAAATTCCGCATGCTGACCATTGCCCAAATAAGACTAGCCCTGAGATCGCTATTTTGGTTCATGTCACTGGACATAACGGATGCCTACTGGCATGTCCCAGTCCACAAGAGGTTCCAGAAGTACTTAACGATCCAGGACGAAAACAAGACCCTACAGTTTCAATGCCTCCCATTCGGACTCAACATAGCTCCGAGGATATTCACCAAGGTAGTCAGACAAGCTCTCCTTCCCATGGCCAAGAAGGGCATAGCGGTACTGAGCTACCTAGACGACTTCCTCATAATGGCAGACTCTCCGGAGACCTGCGACCTCCACACGAGGGAAGTCATCCAGCACATAACACCGTTAGGATTCAAGGTGAACTTGGACAAGTGCTCCCTGGTCCTCTCACCAACTAGAGTGGGTAGGGGTTCACTGGGACTCTGTTCAAGCAACAATGAAGCAAACCCCCCGAAATGCCAACAAGCTAAGACGAAAACTCTTCCTGACCTTTCATGCCAAAACCATCACCAGAAAAGTTTGGGATTCTCTGATGGGTTCCCTGAATTGGGCGGCAGTGACGGTACCCCTGGGCAGACTCTACCACAAAACCCTGATCTACCTAGGAAACCGCCACTTCCAAAGAGAACTGCCAAGAAAACTGATGCCCATCCCCGGGATCATCCGGAAACATCTGAGATTTTGGATGGAACCGGGCAGACTAGGGCAAGTATCCTCCTGGACCCTACCCCCGCCAACCCTATGGATCGATACCGATGCCTCGGGGACGGTAGGTTGGGGGTACCAGTCAACGGAGGGACACCAAGGCCAAGGAGAGTGGAGGCAAGACGACGCCAACCACATCAATATCAAGGAGCTGAAAGTACCCTTGTTTTTCCTAGAAGACCACGGACCAGATCTCAGTCTCAGATCAGTGGCCTTCATGATGGACAACACAACAGCGGTACAGTGCATCCAGAAACAAGGATCCTCCCGGTCACCAACCCTTCACAGGGTCACCCGGGATCTCTTCAAAGTGGCCCTAAAACACGGGATCACTATCCACGCAGTCTATCTCCCGGGCCGGGCGAACCCTGGGGAAAAAGCTCCCTGGTAGAATGGGAGATTCACCAAGCAGCATTCGACAAGCTAAGCAAAGGGGCAGACCCCCCAGAAGTAGACCTGTTCGCTTCAATCAAGACAGCCAAACTGCCAAATTTCTTGACACGATTCTAGGAAACAGAAGCAGGGGGGCCAGATGCACTATCCATAGATTGGAACAAGTGGAACTCCATCTACCTGTTCCCCCCACCGGACACACTTTTGATGTGCCGAGTCATTTCCAAGCTCAGGGGTTTCACAGGCTGGGTTATGCTCATAGCTCCAGTGTGGCCAGCACAAGCATGGTATGCCGAGCTCAAGGAACTGTGCCCCGAGCCGCTCCCACTACCCGCAAGCGAATTCCACTTAGAAGCGGTTGGAAACCTCGGGACCTCTCTGCACTTCGCCTTATGGAGATTTACAAAGCACACTGGCTTCCCAAGTACGGCGATAACATAACAAAGAAGTTGTTCTGGAGGCATGCTCCCAGTACAACGAGAAACTACGAGTCACACTGGAATAACTTCAGCAGGTGGATTGAGAGCTCTAAGCAAACTGTTAGTGGTCCAGTGCTAATATTTGAATATTTAGACTACTTACTGGAGGAGAGAGGATTAGGTGTGAACACACTCCGCAATCATCTTTCCGCCATAAAAGAGCCTTTCACCTGGGCTACAGGAGAACAGGTACCAGAAAAGGACTTGGAAGCATTCATGAAAGGGTGCTTTAGAAGACGCCCCCCAGCGAAGCGAATAGAACCAAAGTGGTCACTGAATAAGGTACTAGATCTCCTGGAGTCTGAGGAATTTGCAAACTCTAAGCACCTAGAAGTCAAACTACAAAAAGCACTGTTTCTCATAGCCCTAGCAACAGGTAATAGACGATCCGAAATTGCAGCTATGTCAAGCTCTCAAAATTGTTTGAGGTTTGGGGAAGGCCTAGCTGAGGTAAGCCTTGCTCCAGCCCCTCAGTTCATAGCAGAGAATGTGAGAGAAAGCCATGTGTTCAGCCCGATCACCATTAAAGCTCTGAGAAAGAACGGAGAACACCACAGACTATGCCTAGTTAAAGCGCGCTACGAATACCTATCTACCGCAAAACCACAGTCATGAGCCATGTGGATCTCGACCAAGAACCGTCAGAGATTAGGTCCCCGCCAGGTGGCTAAAATCCTAAAGGATCTTGTGGCAAGGGGAGATCCTTCAGTAAAAGCGAGGACTCATGATATACGGAAATATGCAGTAACAGTCAGGTTCTTAACCACATTCTCAACAGCGGATATAAAAGAGACAGGGCTCTGGGCTTCTACTTTTACGTTTTGCCAACGATACCTCTCCCCCTCGGTCGAGGCCCCAATTAAACCATGTGTAGCATTGAGACTTGGGATTAACCAAGAAAACATGTAAAACCTCCTTCTAGATGGACCCCAAACATGCCAGGAAGCCAACTTATCCCTTACTCTACTAGAGAAAGGAGGGGGGGGGGGGGGGGAACTAAAACTGGGGTGGAGGGAAATTACAAGTGGGGTACCTCAGGGATCTGTGTTGGGACCACTGCTGTTCGTTATATTTATCAACGACTTGCCTGAAGTTATAACTAATGGAAGTGAGGTATACCTGTATGCGGATGACACTAAACTGTATAGAAGAGTGAGGAGTAAGGAAGATATGGGTTTGCTTCAAGGAGATGTGGAGGGCATGAAGGGATGGTCTGAGCATTGGTTAATGCCTTTTCATCCAAAAAAATGCAAGTACATGCGGATTGGGACCAGCAAGATAGACAAGGTAGGATACAGTATGTATGAAGCGATGGAGGAAGTGAGTGCAGAAAAGGATATAGGAGTAGTGATAGACAATAAGTTAAATTTCTCAGAACATTTAGCGGAAAAGATAAACAAAGCCAATAGAATTGTAGGGCTGATAAGGAGGACATTTGTGTCACTTGACGAAGAAATTTTCAGGAATCTCTATACAGCGCTGGTTAGGCCGCACCTGGAATATGCGAACCAGGTGTGGGCTCCATATATGGTAAAGGATATAGAAGCAATGGAGAAAGTGCAGAGGAGAGCTAGCAAGCTGGTACCAACGTTGAAGAACGCGGGCTATGAGCAGAGGTTGAGGACACTGGGGCTTCCGACACTGGCATATAGGAGAAAGAGAGGGGATATGATAGAGACTTTTAAGATAGTGTCAGGAAAGTACGATGAGGATGTGTGTGAAGGTATCTTCTTGATGCGGGAGGGAACAAGAACGAGAGGACACTCTTAGAAAATTTACAAAGAAAGAAATAGGCTTGAGAAGGCAAAGAACTCATTTTGTGATAGAGTGGTAAATGAGTGGAACGCACTGCCCCAGTATGTAGTCCATTCCGAATCAATAAGGGAGTTTGAAAGTAATCTTGATAAAGCATGGGGAAGACAAGATTTGAAGTTTGATTATAAAACAAAAATACAGAATAGTAAAAATGTTGCGTCTGCTACCGCCGCCGCCAACACCGTGAACGACCGCAGCAGTGCAAGTACTGGTACTGAGCTGGATACACAGGCATAGTTTGCCTTTTTCCAGAGGATCTACTGTAAGAAACTGTAAGAAATAACATGAGGGTCCACCTATTATGGAGTACTGGTTTGCCTTGGTCGTTGTATAGTAATAGATGAATATATAATGTAGCCTAATTCTGGCTAGCGGCCAATGGTCTTATGTTATTTCTTGTACCATATATGTTCACCTGTATTTCTGGTACTGTATATGTTCACCTGTATTTCTTGTACAGTACTGTACAGTATATGTTCACCTCTATTTATTGTACTGTATATGTTCACGGTTCACCTGTATAAAAGGTGATCAGCCCTAATGATTCTTTAATTGATGTACATTAGTGCCTGATTAAAAAAAGGAAAGGGAACACATATAGTCTTACTCCCCTAAAACAATATATTTGTTAGTAGTCTTGGCAAATCCAACGTCAAGGCTATTAACCTAATTGCAATGACGACTTGTCTATTTTGACTGCTATGTCGTCATTCCAACCGCGGTTAAAAAGAAAACGTCTAGAGTCTACTCCTTATCTTGCTCTAGGAGACGTTGTACATTAACCAAAACTACCACCGAAGGTGAAAAAAGCATAGAAGAGAAGAAAAAGGGGTTTACCTTAGTTACCGCTCAAGGCCCATCCCGTGTTCCGTCATGCGCAGATCCCTGTCGAACGTGCGCATGAGCGACCCTCTCTTGTCATCATTTTTTCACGCGTCGCCATTATTGAGTCCGCTTTTGTTGTGCTCCTTCAATTCACCCTGTTTTAGGTTCGTTTCGGCTTATCTGGCCTTCTTTTTGTTAGACAGATGTTACGTGATCTAGGGCACACGTAAATGGGCTCCTCAGTGTGTATAATGGAGACGCGTGTGGAAATAGCTACCGAAGGTACGGGGGCGCCTGGCGTTCCTCGTCTATGTTTTTTCACTTTTTCTTTTCATATTCTTTTTTCCTGTTAGTCTGGGCATAGTTTCGCTTTTAGCTAATTTTAGCCTAGCTTGTTTTCTCATTCAGGATTTGCTATGCCCCTATGAGTTTTCATTTTTTCATAGCCTAAGTGTACAGTTGGTAAACAATCTGAGATTTAGTTGGTGGCGGTGCTTTTTGTAGAGTTTGTGTCGGCCGCATTATTAGCGTTATTCCCGAGTCCCCCCTTTCGAGCCTTCACTGTGTCTCAAGGGCCTGGGCGCCAGGTGGTTCGTGATATCCAGGGGTACCCCACGGGGGCCCCTCCTTCACACCACAGGGTTTTTCGCCCCTGACACATTCTCTACTCACGGCTAGGCCACCCTTTTTCTCACCGGTTTCATTTACTGGTTTTTGTTTTCCCTTCCTGTTTTCACCTCCATCCTTTCATAGTCTTTTGCCCGATCCAGGGGTACCCCACGGGGGCCCCTGTTTGTGCCAAACCACCCTCCCTGCCACTTCTCCTCATGGGCTTTGCTCTATCTCTGTGGGTTGGGTGGTTCCTGGGGATGTGCCTCCTCTCCCCTGGTGTGTCTTCCTTGCCTCTCCCTTGACCGGTTGAGTCAGGATTTTATCAAGGAAGACACTGCTCAGCTTGATGGCCATCATCGCTTGGAGTTCATAAGGAGTTGACGCTTTTTTACGGGCCTTTTTTGGTATTCCATAGACGCTCCTCTCGCTTCTTCGGCGCCGGACCATCTCGGCCGGTCCCGCAAATTTGCGGAGAGCTCGATTCGGTCCTCTAGGCCGTTTCGGCTCCCCGCAAATTTGCGGTGATCGCTGGGGGGTCCCGCGAAGATGCGGGAGGGTTGTGTCGGTACGGTTATGCCTCCTTTGGCCCGCAAATTTGCGGTTATAGTTGGCTTTCACTGTTGACCTTTTTTATGTCATATTGTTGCCTGATACTATATTGGTGTCTGCACTTTACTAGTGTTATGGACCCTGCATGTAAGGTGTTGAGTGGTGGTTAACACTTTCTCCATCTTTGCAGGTTCTGCTTGTGCTCTTCACCCTCGCCCGCCCTCCTCACCTCCCTCGGTGCTCCCGGTTTAGAGTGAGTACGGATACCGTTTTGCATGTGTGTTACTGTTTACCCATGCTCATTCCCTGGTTTTTATTGGACATTCTCTGCACTTACCCCGTCGACGTGCTGATTATGGTGTGTGTTCTTCCGTTGCAGGTGGGATGCCTTGCTTTCGCCAGGGCTGTGGCTCCCCGTGCTTGGAGCGCCACCGGTCCTGCTTACGCCATTCACAATGTGTGTCCTCTACGGCCTACCTCCCTGCTCTGTGTGGCCCGTGTATGGACCTGGTGGAGGTGGTGGACCATCACCCTGGTTCCTCAGACGTGGCGGTGGCCTCTGCTTCCCTTCAATCAGTGTGGGCGGTGGTCTCCCACCACATTAGGACTGTGGGCCACCGTTCCCCGGCCTTTGTTGACGACCGGATCCGCGTCGCCCTGGGCATCCCTGACCCGTCTGGAGGCCGTTCACCTGGCCCTCTCCCTGCTCGGGCCCTCCTCCCTGGGTCCCGTGGTCGGTCGTTACATCGTCGGGAGGATCCCCAGCTCCGTCCACGCTCTCGCTCGCCTCATCGCCCGTCCTCTACTGCCCCTCATCGTCCTCCTGCTCGCCTTGACTCCGCCCATCGCCCTCGTCATGGTTCTCGCCCTGAGGCCGGGGTTAGCGTCTCTGCCCCTGTACGCCCTCCCCTGGCCTCTCCGGATAGGGGCTCTACCGCTTCCCCTGCACAAAAGACGTCCTCTTCATTTGTCCTCTACGCGCGCGGATGTTCATGCTGTAGCTGGCCCTCTGCTCCCTCCTCCTACTCTGTCCAGGGGGGTCCGCCAGGATGTAGTTGCTTCTCCTCCTACTTCTCCTGCTTCGGTGCCTATTCTTCCTTCGCGGTCTCGTCCCAAGGTGGAGGTCCCTCCCTCCTCCGCCTCGGTGTCGGGCCGCCCTGTTCTCTCAGCCCCGGGGATCCTTGCTCTGTTTCCCCCCGCGGCTCCTTCTGACCTCCTTTCACCCGGCCAGCCTTCCCACTCCCGTCATCATGCTCCTCTTCATTCTTCTATCCCTGATCTTCACTTACCAGCTCACCAGGGGGGTACCCCGCCGCTTGACTCGGTGGAGTATAGCGAGGTTTCGGGGTCCCCTTTCTCGGGAGCTGACGTGTCGCTGGAAGAGGGGGATGGTGATGTTTCCCCCTCGGGCGTTAGTGATCGGGGACGAGACCCTCAGGGGCGCCACGGCCGTCGTCGCTCGCCTTCTTTGGGCTGCGACGCTGCTGTTTCGTGTCGTGGGTCTCGCTCCCGCTCACGCTCGCCCCTGCGGGCCGAACAATCTTCAGGGGGGTCGCTTCTCTCGGATCGATTTTCGGCTATGCAGGGGTGGGTTGTGTCACACTTCGACGTGCGCTTGGAGGCGATGCAAGATTCCCTCTTATCGCGCTTCTTGGCGGTGACACAACCTCAGCGCCTCACCCAACCTACCCCTGCTTTGGTCCCCCTCCCTTCTGCGGTGGACCACATTCCTTCTTGCCCTGCTTCTCCGCCTGCCCGGTCGTCGGCTAGTACTGCTCCTGCTCTGGCTCAGGTGGTTGCCCCTGCTGTCTCCCATGCGGGGGTTCTCCGTCTGCTAGGGCAGGGTCCGCGCTTGCCCCCCATCCAGAAGGCCAAGGTCCCATCACGGACTATGCCGCTCCTCTATGGCTCCTTGGCTGTTTGGAAGGGGGTGCAGGCCTCCCACCCGGAGCGTGCTACCGACTTCCCGTCAGGTGAGAGGGCCCTACCTTCGGACTGGTCGGTGCAAATTAATGATAAGATGCAGTTCAGGGCGATCAGGGTGGATGGTCAGGTGGCCGACGTGGAGGTGAGGGCTTACCCGACGAGGACTGACCTTCAGTACTTTTCGGTGAAGCCCAAGCCCCCGTCTGCTCCTCGGACTAAGCTCTGGTCAGACTTCAGCCGCCAGGACATCCTTCAGGATGTTCAGTCCCTGGCTGTGTTGACGGGACTGTCCTCCTATGGGACGGGTTTGTGCGACGACGGTAAGCCTGGCTTAGCCGTCGTGCTCGATAATCCTCTCCCATTGGAGGCCTGGTTTGCTGAGGCCTTAGAATTCGCCAACCGTTCCGTCGACAGATCTGTTTCAGTCCCTCCCCCGGAGTCATCACTGCTTTTGCCTCCTCTTGTATCTGTCGGAGGATTGGATGGCAAGTTCTGGTCCTGGATCAGCGCGCCCAAACTTGAAATTTGTGCTATTGCTAACCCGTTCTTCTCCCACCCAGATAAGTCCTCTGTCGACAGGGATTTTACCTTGCGGCAGAGGGTGGCGAACTTATTATCTTGTCTTTTAGGTTCCCTCCAGACGTCTGTTCACCACCTGAGGCTTATCGAGGCGACTGCACCTAGCGATCTTCGCGAGGGTTTGGACCACATTCGGCGGATCCACCTTCAGCTCGCGGTGTCTTTGGTTCCCGAGCTGAAGGCGGTTTTGTGCGAGGCAACTCGACAACGCCAGACAGGAAGGTCCTCGTTCTGCCGGAAAGCCCCCTTGGATATTCGTCAGGGTTTATTGTACTCTGAGCTCTATACATCGGGGCTTTTTGCGCAGGATGCTTGGGAACGCTACGCTTCTCTGTCGGCGGACCCTGCTTACGACATGCAAAGACGCGCTGTGTCGCGACCGGGGTCTTCGCAGTCCCGTCCTTCTGCCGGTCCTCTTCGGGGTGCTGCCGCCAGTGCTGCCGCCAAGAAAGGGCGCAGGAAAGGGAAGTTGCCGGCCAGAGCGCCGGTTCCGCCTCGCACTTCTGCTCCTGCTCCCTTTCATCCCCGCCGAGAAGGGGCTGGCCAGCCTTCCACTTCCGGCCGCACTTCGACGGGGTCCGACGCGAGACGGACAGGGGATGGGGTGACCCGCCCTTTTCGACGAGGTGGGGGGGGTAGAGGAGGTCAACGTGGCTCTTATGACCGCAGGGACCGTACCGGGGGACCCTCCACGTCAAAAAATGTGTAGGTTCTCCAGGTCGGTCTCCTCCTTGTTCTCCTTCTCGCCTCGCAGCAAGGGTCGCTCACCTCATCTCGGGGACTCCCACAGGTTATTTTCGCCCTTGCGCCCCTCGGTGGCCGCGAGGGACGTGGGGGCGGAAGATTGCACGGAGGGGTCTAACCTGGAGATGAAAGTCCAGACCCCCACTCAGCTCTTGTCAACGAAGCCGGCCTGTCTCTTCGGAGGTGGCCGACGTGATTACATCCATGCACAAGCAGGGAATCGTCAAGGAGGTGAAAGCCGGTCAACCGGTTTTCCTCTCCCGTGTATTTCTGGTACCGAAGAAGGACTGCGACGCGATGCGACCGGTGGTGGATCTGTCGGCCCTCAACGGGCACATCGTGAACACACGGTTTCGGATGCTGACGGTGCACCAGGTACGACTGGCCCTGCGACCTCTGTCGTGGGTAGTGTCGCTGGACCTCAAGGATGCGTATTGGCACGTTCCTATCCATCCTCGTTTCCAGCGATTCTTGGCCGTTCAGACTTCCGATCGTGTGTTCATGTTCGACAGACTTCCCTTCGGTCTCAACATCGCGCCGCGGATCTTCTCGAAACTGGTGAAGCAGGCTCTCCTCAGGAGCGGCCTCCAGATCCTGTTTTACTTGGACGACTGGTTGATAGTTTCAGACACCCTAGAACAGTGCGTCCACGACACCCTCACAGTAGTTCAACACATCACACAGTTAGGGTTCAAAATCAATATTCCCAAGTCACGCCTGACCCCGTCGCGTGTCGTGACGTGGGTAGGTCTCGAATGGGATCTGACCAACGCTACAGTAACCCAGAGTCAGCCAAACGCGGTGAAACTTCGCAGGAAGGTCTTCGCCGTGTTGCACTCGGTCTCCCTCACGAGGAGGATCTGGGACTCGTTAGTGGGTTCACTGAATTGGGCCGCTCTGACCATTCCCTTAGGGAGGCTCAGGCTGCACCGCCTGATACTCATGGGCAACAAGGTGTTTCCGTTGGCCCCTATGGATCGGCTCATGCCGATCCCGCGTACCATTCACAGACACTTAGGACACTGGGTTGCTCGGGGCACGCTCTCTGCGGCTGTACCCTGGACCGCCCCCCCCGCCGACGATCTGGGTAGATACAGATGTGTCGAGCGAGGTAGGGTGGGGTTACCAATCCAACCTGGGACATCAACATCACGGCAGATGGGTGGGACACACACACCTCCACATCAATGCCCTCGAACTGTTGGTTCCCTTGTTCTTCCTGAGGGACCACGCGCTGGTCCTTCGGGGACAGTCGGTGGCCTTCAGGATGGACAATCAGACAGCTGTCCACTGTATCCAAAAGCAGGGGTCCTCCAGGTCTTTGACTCTGTTGGGGATCTCCGAGAAGTTGTTCTTCCTCGCGAACCGACACATCTCCCTGCACGCCTCCTACCTGCCCGGGACTGCCAACCTATGGGCGGACGCCCTGTCGAGAGGACAGGGCATTCTTGTAGAATGGGCAATGAAACAGACTGTATTCGACGACCTCGCGGCTTCCTGGGGTGTTCCGGAGGTCGACTTGTTCGCATCGAACGAGACGCGCAAGTTGCCTCGGTACCTCTCCCTCCGGACTCGTACTCCGGAGGGGGGTCCGGACGCTTTCATGGAAGACTGGAGCAGGTGGCGGTCGATATACATATTTCCGCCACCAGACGCACTGTTGATGTGCAAAGTCCTCGCGCGGCTGCGGCTGTACCGCGGCAGAGTCTGGCTAATAGCGCCTCTGTGGCCGGCCCAGGCTTGGTACTCCCAGTTGAAGCGGTGGTGCCCGAGTCCGGTCCCTCTCCCTCTCTCAAACTTCCACTTGAGCCAGGTTGGCGACCTACGGACCTCGTTGGCCTTCGCATCGTGGATGTTCGTGAGGCACGGTGGCTCCCAGTCCACGGACGGGACCTGACTGACTTCCTGAAGCGTTCATGGACGTCTTCGACTTGGGGGACTTACGAGTCCCACTGGAGGTCTTTTACTAGGTGGATACAGGACACTCGCCAGACAGTTAGCTCTCCTTCCCTCGTACTACACTACTTGTTTCACCTCTTCCGTACACGTCGCTTTCAAGTCAACACTATACGTAACCACTTGTCTGCCATCCGGGAGGTCTTTGAGTCCGTCACTGGGCTGGTCGTTCCGCCGAAGGAGCTGGATTCCTTCATGAAGGCTGCCTTCAGGGAGCGACCGCCTCCGCGCCAGATCCCTCCTCAGTGGGATCTGGGGCGTGCTCTGGACCTTCTGGCTTCACACACATATACACGGGACACTACACCGGTTCGGTTGCTGGAGCGTACACTCTTCCTTGTCGCTCTGGCCACTGGGGATAGGGTGTCTGAACTAGCTGCCATGTCACGGTCCCAGGAATGCATGCGATTCACCCCGTTCTTGAATGTCGTCACGTTAGCCCCCTCCCCTCATTTTGTTGCCAAGAATGAGAGAGAGACCCACGTTTTCAAGCCTTTCACCATCCAGGCTTTAAAGCGTGGGCATACTCACCATGTGTTGTGCCCGGTGCAAGCCTTACACTCCTATGTTGAGTCTGTGGCGCCGACTTCGGGTACTGCTGTGTGGGTGTCTCCTCGGACTGGTGGGAGGCTCTCGAAGGTACAGATAGGACGCCACATTTGTCGGGTCATTCGTGCCAGTAACCCTGATTGTAGGGGTTCTGCGCACGATGTGCGGTCCTTTGCTGCCTCCTTACGGTTCCTGCAGAGTCGATCGTTGCCTGACGTCGCCTCGGCGGGTTTGTGGTCTTCTGTCCATACCTTCGTCTCCTCCTACCTCTCCATGTCCATTGTTAGACCCCCTCGGCCTGTGATAGCTCTCGGGAGTCGTGTTTCCTAGAGCTCTAGCGAAGATGCCTGGTCTTCCCCCTTTGTCACTCTTTCTTTTACTTGGTTTTATTTGGAAAAGGGGGGGGGGGGGAGTACGGGTTTGCAACACTGGATTGCAAGTTTGGGATTATGTTATATGTATACAGTACATAAGTGTTTTTGCCAAATTGAAAATTGTGTTTTATTTTTGTGTTCAATGTTTTTGTTGGTTTTGGAAGAAAAGGGATTTTGGGTACAGTGCTTTTTGGTTTAAGACAAGTCTATGGTTTTGCATTACTATGAATGACGGGCACGTGTTAAAACTGCTCTTTTTAGCTACTCCTCAGTTTTTCACTCTTTTATTAAACTCTCTTGTTTAAATTGTGTTTCTTTGTCATTCATAATTTTGTCTTATGCATTGTTTTTTTGGTATGTTGGGCTTGGATGTCCTCCTCCTATTTGTTATGCAGCCTTGACGTTGGATTTGCCAAGACTACTAACAAATTGGGAGGTTTGACGTACCTCCCAACCTACCAAATAGGAAAACCTACTATTTGGTAGTAGTCTTGGAAAATCCAACGTACATAATACCCTCCCTCACGCCCGACCCCTGCCCATCCGCGTTCTTCTGCTGACGTGAGATGTGATGACAAGAGAGGGTCGCTCATGCGCACGTTCGACAGGGATCTGCGCATGACGGAACACGGGATGGGCCTTGAGCGGTAACTAAGGTAAACCCCTTTTTCTTCTCTTCTATGCTTTTTTCACCTTCGGTGGTAGTTTTGGTTAATGTACGTCTCCTAGAGCAAGATAAGGAGTAGACTCTAGACGTTTTCTTTTTAACCGCGGTTGGAATGACGACATAGCAGTCAAAATAGACAAGTCGTCATTACAATTAGGTTAATAGCCTTGACGTTGGATTTTCCAAGACTACTACCAAATAGTAGGTTTTCCTATTTGGTAGGTTGGGAGGTACGTCAAACCTCCCAATCCAAAATAGATGAATTACTGAACATAGATAAAGAAATATGTGTTAATGGAAATATATTTATTTATACGGTACGGTACTGTACTGCATATGTATTTGGTGGGTGTACCGTACACAATCGTACACATACAGTATAGCATAAGACACTGCATGGGTCGGGTAACCCCGACAAGAACAGCTTAGCATGGAGTTTAAGGTACATAGGCATGGTGAGTTAACGAATCTCATGAAGGTCCTCCAATCTTGTTACCTAAGCACACTTCGTTAGATACGAAGTGACCGACCCTAAATTACGGGTTTGACCCAACCCTTGGGGTGGTATCAGGAAAACCCTGTATTTGGGGAAGGTCACGGAGTATCTAACATTTTTACCCACCCACTACCGACCCCTGCCCATCCACTCAATCCGTCACTCGGCACCATTTGGTGAATACTTGATAACAGAGGACGCTGACCCTTACGGAGCAGTTTTTATAGCCCAGGCCGTGACGTCACGAGGTCGGTGGACGGCCAGAAAGATGAGGGGTAGTTTTTATAAAAGGTTATAACCTAAAAGAAAAGATTTTTGTTTTTAATTTCTGAAAGCTTACCTGTGATTAATTAAGTTATTAATTCACATTATTTCCGAAATAACAAACAGTAGTTACGGAGTTCTAATCTAACGATCCTTTGGTAGAACTTATTACCTGTACATCAACCAGAGATAGATTTTTAATTACTAGACACGTGTGGGGGATGATCGATTAGCAGTTATCCCACTGCATCGTCAGTAATAAGCACACTTCGTTAGATACTCCGTGACCTTCCCCAAATATAGGGTTTTCCTGATCCCACCCCAAGGGGTGGGGTCAAACCCGTAATTGTTCGCCAGGGAAAAAATTGACACCTAAGTAGCACGAAAAGTCTTAATATTGACAAAGAAATGGGGTAAAAGGTCTTAAAATTGACAAACTAATGGGGCAAACATCTTAAAATTTGAAAACTAATGGGGCCAAACAAGAGGAAGAAAGGGGACCAGAAAAATTACCCATCTCCCATTAACCAGACACAATTAAGTTACTACAATGGAATATTTCAAATGGTTTTCTACAGTTACACACCTTAATCAACGTCTGCTTGATATTGCTATAGTGAGCAGTGAGTGATACATAATGACAATTGTAACAAGGCTATTTGGAAAACTACACATTCTAAAGGATCTTTAATTTGACAGCAGTGATAAGTGCTGATTGTTCCAAATTCTTAGCATACAATCACAATATTAACGCTTAACCCATATTGCCCGGCCCGGCGTTTTTTTTTTGGGGGGGGGGTGAGCTTCAGAATTGCATGGTTTTCAGTGAATTTTGTCATTTTCGGCAACTCATATCTCCGCAAAGAAATGCCTAACTTAGGTTATATATATATTATATAGTGTGTACAGGTACAGTATATCAGGAGGCAGGACTTGCTATTATCTTGCGAATGGTGAAGACCAGAACTCTCTACACCAAGTGGTTCAGTTTTGATGTTGACATAAATAGGGTAAGATCACACATTTTTGGAGTAAACACAGAAATTCCCTGCATTGTGTCTTTTACTCATATCTCTGCATAAAAATTGCCTAATCCAGGTTATATATATATATCAGGAGGCAGGACTCACTTTTATCTTGCGAATGGTCAAGACTAGAACAAGTGGTCCTCATTTGATGGTGAAAATATGATCACTAATTTTGGCAGCGTTTGCTTACGTGTCACTTTTCCTTTCAACATTCAGTTGGCACATGACTTTACCTTCTTAATACTCTTTCAGCTATTGATTATGGATTATGGATTATGGAATATAATTGATTGTTTTGATTAAATTGATTATTGATTTATTTCATCATTGTAACGATTCTTGTCATTTTTATTTATTTATTTATTTTTTTTTTATTTTTTTTTTCTATGTGATTGAGGGAGGCAAAAGGCATTACTGCCTATAGCGAGTGCCTCCCCCATAGTTGAAAGAGTGACAGGGCCAAAATCAAGGGACGTTCGAGCCAAAATGCCTGGACACACGGAGTTTGAAGCAATTTAAGTCATAGGAAAAGGGAAAGACTGATTCTGGGAGAGTTCCAGAGCTCAGCTGTTGAGTAGAAGAAAGTTTGAGAGTAACGTTTCACTCTTGGGTTGGAGAGTTGCACAGAGTAGGGGTGGGATTGAGTTGCAAGACGGGTACCACGTGCCCTACGTAAAGGAGGTGGTATGCACTGGGATAGCTCTGAGGAACACTGATTATTATAGTAGCGATAGAATAGCGAGAGAGATGCAACATTGCGGCGGAGAGAGAGAGACTGAAGAGAGTTGGTGAGTGGACGGGAGTTAATGATACGAAAGGCCTTCCTTTCAACTTTGTCTAGGAGAGCGGTGTGAACAGTACTGTACGTGTACTTGTGTGCATCAATTCGGAATCCAGAAAACTACCGACTGATTAGCTTGGGTTGTGCTTGCAACACAGTGTCCCAAGTATACAGACTGAGAGAGTATATTGTTGTGAGTTGCGTGGAACGCCTGCTATGGCAACAAAGCTGTCTCTCGCGCGGTTTTAAGTGGTTTTAAAGCGGTTTAAGAGCGGATCCTTTCTTGATGACGCACGGGTGGCGCGGTGCGAGCTCCTAGAATCCTTTGGAAAGGACTCCCGGTCTAGATGGAAAAATCATGTGACGCTAAAGCCATGATTTTGTTTTACCTTGAGTAGCATCTGGAGAGGGAGAGACTCACCCACATAGTTTTACTGAGGAACTGACCACAGTCAATGAAGAGTACAGGTCTCCCTCAATTTACGATTGGGTTAAATTCCTGACAACCCGATCTTAAATAGAAAAATCATATTGCAAACCCAAAAATGAATGGGGGTAAATGGGGATGCATTCTCGGATCAGCCAAAACCCAAACCCAAACACCTAAAAACCTATAATAATATCGTAAATCGGGGCATCGGATAGTGAGGGAGACCTGTATCCTTCATGCTCTCTCATGACTTTCACTCTCACCAGGCATCAACTATGCTTTGTTGAAAATTTTCAACCCATACACTATCACAAAAATACATATTCAACTCATCACTACGGGAAGATAAAGACAACTACAGAGCAGGTTTTAATGTCCATTGAAGATACTATGCTTCATCATAAACTACTCATTATTTCTCCTATCCTTTAAGAAAAAATTGGTTAAACATTTTGAAACATGTTAATTTTGCTGTAGTTTAGGGGCTAAGAATTTTGAGATCTAGCCCCCCAACTATGTGCTATCAACAAAGATAATTGGGCTTCTTCAGAAACAAGCAGCTAGCCGTAATATATAGTTATGTACATTTCCAGTTACAAAATTGCTCACCTTTGTGGAGTGGATGTGTAGAGGTTGCACTAAGATAGTTAGAAAATAATCAAAATTGAACAATTAGTGATCTACTTTATAACTAAAGGATGCGCCAACGAACATGACAATAATCTCAATCCCTGACCTCTCTTTAACTCGAAAGGGCCTAGAGCAAACTGGCTGTAAATATCCACACCTATTTCCTGGTGGACACTTCCCAAATGATAGAAACGTCAGACCGATTGCTTTAATTCATTTTGAGTAATAAGAAGTTAAGGGGTCAAGATTATTGTCAAGTTTGCTGGCGCTACCTTTATAACATTAATTTCAAATTAATTTCCCCATTACATATACAAAGAGATGTTGCATCACTTTCAATTCTTCACGAATGGAAGATGACAAAAATTTAATTAATTTTGTTATCGGTTTTCTTTCCTTTATTACAGTACAGTAATTCATGCAAAAAATAAAAAAAAATAAAGCTTTTACCAGTAGCTCAGTTCAATTTTATATATTGTGAAATATATTTTTGTATATTAAAAAAAAAGAGGAAAATTGAGCTTGCAAAGGTGGAACACAATTTATCAACACGACCAGCAACTCACCAGCAAAGAGTGATGCAACAGCCGCAATGAGGAAGCAAAGAGTAACTGCCGGCCCAGCGATTTCCCTGGACACCTGACCCGCCAACACATAGATCCCAACCCCGATAGTAGAGCCTATGCCCAGTGCAGTCAGGTCCACAATGCCAAGGATCCGCTCCAGCTCTGAGTGCTCGAACTGGACATATTTCCGTCGCACCAGCCGTTGCGTGAAGGTCGGCATGATGGTTGATGGTTGAATTGAGAGAGTTGTTGCTTAAGACTGATGAAGGTTACATCACTATCTGCACTCACTCCTGGAAAGAAAATTAAAATTATCACAAGGAATGGCAAGATATCCGGTAATTACTTAAAGAAGACATTTATATACTGTACTGTACTAGTCTTTCAACTACGATATACACTGTGAAAATGGGGCACTTTATCCAATGTAAAAATACTGTAAAGTCTTTAACCCTTCCTACCCGGTCTGCCTTAGGTAAGGACAGCACGAAAGAAGGGCCGCTACCCGGTATGCCTTATCTAAGGCATGAGCTTAATAGCCTAATTAAGCTTGGTCCGAACGCCGTACGTACGACGTATGTCAACAAACCCAAGCGTTCGTCACCGCACCTCCGAAAACAAGAAGGAGAAGACTCCTCAATGTTATTGTTCTGACGTCATGACGAAATTAGTGTCTAAAAAGCCCCCATATTGGCAACATCTCTGCAATATTGGCTCCACTGAAATCGTCATCACAACTGAACCAGTTGACTTACAGAGCTCTACTCAATGCCAAAATACAGATTGAAAACCGCACTACGATTATAGATGAGTGGGAAAGTTCTAGCAGTGAAAATAAACATAAATACGGTAGCCTAGGCCTAGACGTTTTTCAGCCATATCGCCCGGGTAGGGGCGACCGTCATTTGGTAAGACAGCCCGGGGAGGAAGGGTTAAGTAATATTTTGGAAATGAAGGAATGTATGTTGGCAAACTTGGACGGGACAATGGTTTTGTACCAGTTTCCAAACTTATAGTTACATATAATGACCCCCACCCCCCCCTGTAATAGTTTATTATTTGCTTCCCATATGTAGTACTGTATTTTTTGCAATGTTATATTACTGTATATGTAAACTTTCCATTTTACAGACCATTTTAATAACATATTATTATAGCTAAAGTTCTTGTCTTTCTAATTGACATCCAGTATTAAATAAATAGATATTAATTGTGGTCATGTGCTGTGCTGAACCTTTAACGGTCTTGATGGTGTAATGGTTAGAGTGTGTAAGTTCTGTATGTATTTACCTATTTGTAGTTTACAGGAATTGAGCAGCGCTCGTGTTGTCCTGTCTTAGTTACTTTATAATCAATCCATTTTACTTAGACAAGTATCGTAATGGATATTCCCAGTTCCCAGTATTTTGGACTAACATATCATAACTTCTATCTATCTATCTATTGCCTGACGCCGCGATCCCCGAAGGGGTGGCCACGAACGAACCGCCCCCATGCACCTCTGTCCCCAGTCAGTCGACGCCCCTCCCCCCAACCAGCACCGCCTTCGTTCATGTAGTTCCTCACTCCATCCTTCCACCTCATATTCGGTCTACCTCTCCCCCTCTGTCCCTCCACCTCGCTCTCGTACACCCTCTTAGTCATTCTCTCACTTTCCATACGTTCCATATGGCCGAACCATCTCAAGTTGTTCCTTTTCACACTTTCCAGCACATCTACCTCCACACCACACCTCCTTCTTACTTCCTCATTAGTCTGTCTATCCCTCCATGTAACTCCGCACGCACTCCTTAAGTAATTCATTTCCACTGCTCTCACTCTTGGTCTGAGTCTCTCAACCAACGTCCATGCTTCGCTTCCGTAAGTCAGTGTCGGGATTACCACACTGTCATGCAAGGACTTCTTCACTTCCATACTGACCACCCTATTTCTTGTTACTGCTTTTAGCGTTCCTACAACCCTCTTCCCCTGTTGTACCCTCTCCCGCACCTCTTCATCCATAGTCCCATCTTTACTCAAAACACTGCCCAGATACTTAAAAGAGTTGACGATCTCCATAGCCTGACCGTTCAGCTTCACCTCACACTCTGTGACTTCACCCCTTTCGAAGACCATAACCTTGCTCTTCCCCGTATTTACCTTCAAATTCCGTTTTTCGCACACTGTTCCAATAATCATAACTTATGTTGCCCTATTTCCATATTTACTTTTATCCAACCTAGATTTGAACATGTTAATGTTCCTCGCTCTCACCACCTCCCCCTTCAAGTTGTTCCAAGTCTCTATACTCCTATATGGGAAGCTGAATTTCTTTGTGTCCTTACGACATCTGCCCTTCCTCAGCTTAAACTCGTGCCCTCTTGTCCTTCCATTATCCCTCACGAATAGATCTTCCCTATCTACTTGTTCCAAACTTTTTACTCCCTTGAACATCGTTATTAAGTCGCCTCGTTCCCTTCTCTTTCAAGGTAGGCAGTTGTAGTGTCTTAAGTCTTTCCTCATATGTCAACTCCTTCAATCTTGGGATCATCTTCGTTGCTATCCTTTGGACTTTCTCTAATTTGTTTATATGTTTTTTCAAATGTGGTGACCATATCACTGCTGCATATTCTAATCTTGGTCTTATCATAGTCATTATCAGTTTTCTTAACATTTCTTCATCCAAATAGTTAATGCCACTCTCATATTGGTTATTATTCTATATGCTCCTCCAATGATCATGTTAATATGCTTCTCCGGGGATAGATCATCTTGTATTATCACTCCAAGGTCCTTCTCATGCCGTGTTTTGTCGATTATTTCAATTCCTAATTTGTACTCCCAGCTTGGCCTTATCTCACTTGTTCCCACTTCCAAAACATGACACTTTTCTGCATTGAAACTCATTTTCCAGGTTTGGCTCCATCTGTGCAACTCATCTAGGTCCTTTTGAAGATCCTGACAACTTTCTATACAGGTGACCTTCTTCATGATCTTAGCGTCATCCGCAAACATATTCATATGACTATTCAAGTTTTCTGGCATGTCGTTTACATAAAGTAGGAACATTATCGGACCCAACACTGATCCCTGTGGTACTCCGCTCGTCACACTCCTCCACTGTGAATATTCGTCTCGTATCGTGGTCCTCATTTCTCTTCCTATTAAAAAGTTTTCCATCCATTTTAACATCCTACCATGTACACCTCCAACAACCTGCAATTTCCACAATAACCTTTTGTGAGGCACCCTGTCAAAGGCCTTTTTCAGGTCCAGGTAAACACAGTCAACCCATCCCTCTCTCTCCTGTGTAACATCTACAACTCTGCTATAAAAGCTTAATAAATTAGATACACAAGATCTCCCTTCCCTGAATCCAAACTGTTTCTCGCTAAGCACCCCCTGTCCCTCAATGAAGTGTGTCCACTTTTTCCTTATAATTTTCTCACAAATTTTACAAACAATGCTGGTGAGGGACACCGGTCTGTAGTTAAGCGGATTTTCTCTGTCTCCTCCTTTGTAAATTGGTACTATGTTAGCTCTCTTCCATTCCACTGGCAGGTCTCCCTCATTCAGTGAAGATTTGATGATTTCATAGATTGGTTCCACTAACTCTTCCGCACATTCTTTGAGGATCCATCCAGCCACTCCATCTGGTCCCATTGATTTCCTCACGTCCAAATCCTGCATCAATTTCAGCACTTCACTTTTTGTCACTTTCATTTCAGGCATCTGTGGTGTTCTCATTTCTCTATCAGGTTCTACAAACTCCTCCTCTTTTACAAACACTGACTGAAGCTTTTCATTCATAACTTCACACAATTCTTTATCTTTCTCATAGCTGTTTGTTCCAACTCTTAGTCTGACAATACCTTCTTTTGTTTTTATTTTTCCATTTACAAATCTATAAAATAGTTTTGGCTCATTTTTGCACTTCTCTACAATATTCCTTTCATATTTATATTGTTCCTCGCGTCGTATCTTTACGTATTCATTTCTTTTCTCCTTGTACTTATTCCAGTTATTTTCACTATGTCTCTTCCGTGCTATATTCCAGGCTCGGTTTCTTCTATCCTGTGCCTTACTACATCTTATATTGAACCATTCTTTTTCCTTTTTTACCCCTGATTGGAACCTTGGGACATATTTATGTATCCCTTCTTCATATACTTTCAGGAAAAGTCTATATTTGTCTTGAACCATTTCCAGGCTTTCTAGTTCCTTCCATGTCCATGTGATGTCCTGCGTTCGAATCCCGGGAGGACCACATGCTTTCATCAATTTCATTTGGAGGTTATTAGTGTTAAGAACAATAATACTTAATATCAATAGGTTCAGGATCAGTGAATTGTGAGATCCTGTGCCCCATTAATTGTTCTTTCCTCCCACATAAACATTAAGCTATTCATAGTGCAGTTGGGCCCAGTCCACGATTAGATTAATATCCAGTATTCGATAATAGGATATTAGCGGCAGCATAAAAACTTCCCCGGGTCATGCCAATAGCAGGCAAAAACGTGCGGTTAGCGATTGAATCCCTCAATTCCTCATTAAAAATCACTTCCTAACTCAGAAAGTTAGATCAATCTGATATATTTTCACACACTTTATCAATCGCATGAAACTAACAACCTTTTGTTGCCTTGGTCGGCAACCAATCTAGGGGAGACCTTATAAAAATCCGGGTGGATGGGACTCGTAAGCCTTGGTCGGCAACCTGTCTAGGGGAGTACACCTGATACAAATTCGTACTGCTTACCTAAGGGTGAAGCAGGTTAGTGGATGGACTAGCCGAACACCACTGTTGTTGTTGTTGTTGTTGTTGTTCCCCAAGCTGCCTGGCCGAACAGCCCCAAGGCCCCGAGCACCGCCAAGGCCATACCCGAGCGCCCCCACAGAACCCTCCCTGCCGACCACAATAAAGCCTGGGTGACCGAAGCCACTCCATGGCGGGGAGCTGAGGAGGGTGCGGAAACGCCCGGGAAACCAAAGCCCCACCCAGGGCCCTGTGCCCCTCAGCAATTATGAAGAGAAAGTTGAGGGGCAAGGGAAAAATGTGACACTTTGGCTTCCAATCTGAACACCACTGTAGAAAAATAGTGCTAAAAAGATACATAGAGGGCCTTGGGGTCGGATGGACCCTAAATTGAGTGGTCAATCCTGTAAGTCCTTCAGTAAACTGGCATGGGTTGTCACTCTTATAGGGGATAGGTCTGCTTGGGGGCCTTCTGTGTATGGCCACCCTCATTAAGTGGAGTAAGGTGTCTGGCAATAGATAGATAGATAGAATTTTAGCTTGGTCTATGTTTAATCTATATAATTTCTAATGCGATGGAATTGAAAAAAAATAACATCCTTCCAACACATAAATAACAAGGAGAGTCAACAAAAAATATCATCCCATCTTTTCCAGATAGACACTGAGCAAGCGGGCATTACCGACTATGGGATTTTCCTGGGAATTTTCCCATGGTCTGTTTTCGCCGTGAAAGCATGTTGAACTAAAAGATTGGGAAATATTTGATCATGTTTTCAATTAACTTTTGTGTCACATAGGCCTATGCTCATTATGAATTGATGGAATAATTATGTTTTTATAAAGTCCATCACATCAGACATTATTCACAGATTTTATAGGGACCAAACAACAATAATTTTTTCACCACTGTAATTTGGACTATCTAATGAGACCCTTAATAAACTATCTTATGTATGTTATGCTTAACCTCTTAAACCCTGGTGATGCCATATGGTGTCATTAACCCTTGGAATCCGGGAGGCCTCATATGAGGCAAAATGGTCGGCTAAAAATCGCCGCTATAATCATCAGAACTCGGCAACCACGCGTTGTAGCGACGTCATCTCTACGGCATTCTACAGACAACAAAAAGTTCTAATTTGCAAAAACATTGACTGCTCTAGGTGGTCTCAATCAGTAGCTACTGAATTATGAAGTTGATTTTACCAAAATTCATATGAGGCCCCCCGGATCCCATGGGTTAAGGCTAATGGGCAACACCCCGGGTTAAGGCTAATGGGCAACACCCCAGGTGATGCCATATGGCGTCACCATTTTTCGCGCCAAGCAATAAAATTTTCCATATTGCAATCATGGCCTTATCAGCCTTGTGATGAACTAAGCTCCTGGCGGGTGCCCGACCCCGAAAGGGGTTGAAATAGGGGAGCTATCCCCCCGCCAAAGGCGGCTTTCTAGGGCCTTTCCTAGCTGATGCTGAGAGGATTGGGTTCTAGTCATGTGGTGATGGGCTGGTCTATCAGAGTGAGAACTGAGCGATCTCTGCCATACCCATAGCTTACTCTGACTGTTCCTTTAACTTATATATTTTCTAGATCTCAAGTGACGGCGTCTTTTCCGTAGATTGACCTCCCAATCTACCAAGATTGGAAGCCAAAGCATCACATTTTCCCCTTGCCCCTCAACTTTCACTTCATAATTACTGAGGGGCACAGGGCCCTGGGTGGGGCTTTGGTTTCCCGGGCGTTTCCGCACCCTCCTCAGCTCCCCGCCATGGAGTGGCTTCGGTCATCCAGGCTTTATTGTGGTCGGCAGGGAGGGTTCTGTGGGGGCGCTCGGTTATGGCCTTGGAATTGCTCAGGGCCTTGGGGCTGTTCGGCCAGGCAGCTTGGGGAACAACAACAACAACTAAGCTCCATCCCTAACCCCTCCTGCACTACCCAAAGGCTCTCTCTATTCCTCCCCACCATCTCCCACACCCACAAGCACCCCCAAACATCTCCCCTTCCCCCCTATCCCTCATGTGATTGCATCATACCGCCCGGCCCCCGAGATAGTGACTGAATGACACAGAGAGAGAGCGCGAGAGGCCTTAGTTTGGGCCATGTGACCGACACACACACACACACACACACACACTGGAAAAGGGTAAAAAGCGGAGTGCTGGAAAAGGGTAAAAAGCGGAGTGCCTCAAGGATCGGTGTTGGCCCCAATCATGTTTTTGGTTTTCATCAACGACCTTCAAATGGGAATAGGCTCATATATATCTATGTAAATTATATAAGTGAATTCAACACGAATAAGTGTCATGTTCTTGAGATGGGAAAAAGTAAATATAGACCTTCTTGGGAATATAAAATAGGAGATGAAATAATTAGTAAAGCTGGGAAAGAAAAAGACCTAGGGGTAGTTATGGCAGATGGCTTGTCACCTGAACAGCATATAAATAAAATAACTGGTGAAACCTATGCAGTGTTGACTAACATGAGAATAGCTCTGAATTATTTAGATGAAGAGATGTTAGCAAAAATAATAGGGACAATAATACGACCAAGACTGGAGTATGCAGCAGTGGTGTGGTCTCCACACCATATAAAACATAATGAAAAACTGGAAAGAGTTCAGAGAGTTGCCACTAAGATGATAGCTAGCCTTAGAGACCTGCCATATGAGGAGAGATTGGAGAGGCTAAAGCTGCCAACGCTGAGGGAGAGGAGAGAGAGAGGTGACATGATCATGATGTTTAAGTGTGTGAAAGGTTTTGAGAAGATCGATAAGGGAGATTTTGTGGTGAGGGACGAGGGAAGAACCAGGGGTCATGAATGTAAGTTGAGGAAAGTTGTATGTAAGTCTGATGTAAGAAAGTTCAGCTTCCCGTATAGAAGCATTGATTGTTGGAATAAGTTGGATGGGGAGGTGGTGGGAGCAAGAAATATCCCAACTTTTAAAGCAAAATTGGATAAATGTAGAGAGAGAGACAGGACAACACGAGCTTAGGCTCAAATCCTGTATACTACAATTAGGTGAGTACAATTAGGCGAGTACACTATTATTGATCAATGTTTAGTCCCACGCGTATATACGCACGCATGCTCAAGGCCTATATTTCTTACTACCGCTCAAGCAGAGATAAACAGAGAAAAAAGTAATGTACTGTATAACCATGGGGTTTTCCCAATTCTCAAGCTGAATACAGTATATGTATGTGATCATGGTATTGGTTGTCTGTCTGATATTTATGAAGCTACAAGATGCATAAAGGTGTTTGCACGCCCATAACCCCAGGCAGGCGGAGTGGTGGAAATATTAAAAAGTCAGTCTCTGGGAGTAAACCCCTCCAACTCAGCTGTCTTACACTCCATACCCCCAGAATCGGCCCATATGGGGCCTTATGGCCTTATAACCTTAATAGCTTAGCAATGGTAATAGGTAGAAAGATCAGCTTAATGGGAAAAAGAGAGTATTTACTGTTGTCTTGATCCTGGCATTGACCGGACATCGTTATGTCGTCTGGTTGTTGTGTTGTGAGGTTGTGAAAATTTAACGCGCGGGAGTATAAGAGGACACAAGAGTTCCGCAGTGAAGGTTCGGTGTGGAGTATAAGAGGACAGCTGAGTTCGAAGGGTTAATATCCATAGGAGGATCCACACAGCCTACTGCATTCCCAATTTCTGCCAGGTAAGCCTGCGGTGACTTCAAAGTTCCTATTGGCTAAGTTGAACGAATCCTGTGACTGACTTGCAGACGATATTGATATATTTCTATAATCTATTCCTGTACTGTATACTGTTGTTGTTGTTGTTGTTGTTCCCTAAGCTGCCTGGCCGAACAGCCCCGAGTCCCTGAGAAAGGCCATGGCCACGATCGGGCTTTCCCACAGAGCTCTCATTGAGTGTAGATTGTGTTGTTGGCGTAAGTGGTTGTGTGAAATGCAGTCTTCTATGATGTGTTTAATGGTATGGGGTGCTGTGTTACATCCCGGGCAGGCGTCGACAACGGAGTCATCCAGTCTCTTCTGATAGCTCAGGAGAGCTGGATGGTGTCCGCATCTCAGCCTGGCCAGGTGGACTCTGTCCTCGCGAGGAAGGGAGGATTCGGAAGGATGGATTTCGGGAGGTCGTGCATGCAGCTGTGTGTTGTCTGTGAGTGAGTGGATGGATCGGTGAGAGATATGAGTATGGATGTGCTTCTGGAAGTTGGTTCGGGGTGGGCAGGGAGGGAGAGAGGACAATAATTGTGTGTGATACCGTGTGCTGGGTGTTGTTTTGATATTTCTTGGTGTCTGTGGGTGTGTTGCCATGTAGTTTAGTGGGTGGTCTTGGTTCGTGGAGGCTGCTGCCAGGAATTGAGTACCTCTCATGTCCAGATGGTCTTTGACTTTGAGGATTTTGGTTTCTTGATGTAGGTGATCTGTGGGTGCAGTAGCTGTGCAGCCTGTAATGATCTTCAGGGCTTTGTTTTGAATAGTCTGTAAGGTCTTATGATGTGTTTCAGCTAGGTTAGAAGCCCAGGCTGGGCTTGCGTATTCCATCACTGATCTTATGTATTGTTTATATACTGTGGTGGTAGTTTCTTTGTTGTGTCCAAATTTTGTGTGAGCAAGTGACCTGAGGGCGTTAAGTCTGGGTGTCAGTTTCTTTTTAATGTTTGTGGTGTGCTGTTTGAATGTCATATGAGTATCATATGTTACTCCTAGGATTTTGGGTGTGTGTGTATGTGTTAGGGGTGTGTTGTTTATGGTGAGTTGAGGGATGTATTCGTGTTCTCCTGTCCAACTTGTGAGCAGGGTTGCGGTGGATTTGGCTGGGGCTAGATTAAGTCTGTTTGTAGTGCACCAGCCATGTAGTGTGTTGAGATAGGGTTGAAGGAGATCTGTTGCTCTTTTTGGGTCATGGTGTGTGCATGTGAGTGTTATGTCATCTGCATAGGAGGCTAAGTTTATTTGGGGCGTATTGGGTGTAGTTATATCGTGCATGTACAGATTGAAGAGTGCGGGCGATAGGACGGATCCTTGTGGGACTCCGTTTGGAAAGTTTCTGATTTTAGATGACTGACCGGCAAAAGATACGTGTGCACATCTGCCTGCTAGGAAGTTGGCCAGCCACCGTTTTGTGTTGTTGTGCATGTTTGTGTTGTAGATTTTGTTTGTTAGGTTGTGGCGGGGGATGGCATCGAAGGCTTTACTAATGTCGAGTGTGGCTAATAGTGATCTGTGTGGTGGTCTAGCTGAATTGATGCCGTCGAAAGCTCTTTGTGTAAGGTCTGTGAGAAGAGTGTTTGTGGAGTGCAGTGGCCTAAAGCCATGTTGTGTTGGAGCTAGGGGTAGGTCAGGTGTAATTAGTTGTAATACTAGGCGTTCCATGACTTTGGAGGGGGAGCAAAGGAGTGTGATGGGGCGGTGCGAGGAGGGTAGCGTGGGGTCTTTGTTGGGTTTGGGGAAAGTGATGATGATACCATGCTTCCAAATGTCTGGTATTGTGTTGTGTGAATAGCTGTAGTTTGATATGTTAGTGAGTGCTTGTATGCCTTGTGGTCCCAGGTGTCTGAGGTGTATGTTGCTTATGTTGTCTAGGCCACAGGCGGGTGAGTGCTTGAGATTGTTGATGATATGCTTTGTCTGGTGATTGGTGAAGGGTGTATAGTCAGGGTCTGTGGGGAATTGTCTCTTACATCGATGACACGTCGGTCGTCTTTGTGAGGTTTTAGGTGGCTGACATGTGAAAAGTGATTGATGAGAGTGTTTGCTTGTTGTTTACATGAAGGAGTAGAGTCTGTTGTTGTGATTGCAGCATGTGATTGTGTTGTGTTGCTGTTGGAAAGTGTGATGCTGTTTAGTGTTTTGTATAGTTTTTTGGGGTTTGTTTTGTGATCAAGTGTTTGTAGGAAGTTATTCCAATTTAGTTTTTGTTGTTCTTGTATTTTATTGTTAGTTTGGGTGTTGAGTGCTTGAATTTGTTGTGTGATGTCTTGTGTGTGGGGTGCTGGGGAGTGTTTCAGTATGTCGCGTTGTCTGATGAGGTTTTGAATTTCTGGTGTGAAGTTGGGGTTGTGTCTTTTTCTGTTACCTCTTGGAATGTGTTTCTTGTCAGCGTTTTGGATAGTTTTATTGAGTATGTGTACAGCATTGTTGATGTTAGTGATGGGTGTACTGTTTAGAGTTGTGAAGTGTTGTTCTGTCTCATTTGTGAATGCTTCCCAGTTAGCTCTTTTATAATTGGTGTATGTGTGTTTGTGGCTAGCTGGGGTGAGTCTGGTTTTGGTGGTGATAATGATCGGGAGGTGGTCAGAGCCTAAGGTTCTGACCACCCTCCAGGATGTTGTGGGGGCGAGTTCTGGGGAGCAAAAGGTGATGTCTGGAGATGATGGGTTATAGAGGGCTTGGTGAGGAATATGGGTATGTTGATGGATGTCGTTAAGGATGATGAGGTTATCGGTTTGGTTTTGTAGTACCAGCCCTCTGTCTGTGTCGGGGTTGTCGACAAACCAGGCCGACGTCTTGGCGTTGAAGTCACCACCCAGGATGATGTGTGGGGTGTGTGGGGTGTTTGTGATGTGTTGTAAGTGTGGTCTGTATTCATTTGGTACTGTAGGGGATGTTTGGGGAGGGATGTATGTGTTTATGATGGTTATGTTGGAGTTGTTGCCAGTGCGTATTTTAATTGACTGTATTTCTGTTGTGTTATCATTTGGGGGGAGGAGTGATTTGGTTTGTACACTGGTTACTATGTATGATATTTCTTTGTGTACCAGGGTGATGAGTCCACCGCCCCCGCCGACAGCCCGGTCTTGTCTGATGGTGGTGAAATTATGAAATGTGGGTGTTTTTTGTGTTGTGCGGAGTTTTGTTTCTTGTAAGATGGCAATGTGTATGTTGTGTTGTTTGATGAAGTGTGAGAGTTCGTGTTTCTTAGTGTTGATGCCATCTATGTTCAGTTGAAGAATGTTAATGTTATGTGCACGATGTATGTTGGGTGCTGCTGCACGAGGATGGGGTGGGGTGGGGGTGATGGGGGGGTGGGGGTGAGGGAGGGGCTGGGGGTTGGGATGGGTGAGGTGGGGGTGGGGATTGGGGAGCAGGAGATGGGGGTTGGAATGGATTAGGATGGGGTGTGGTGTGTTGAATTGAGGATGTGGATGGTATGGGAAGGTTAGGTGGGTTAGGGAGGAGAGGTGGACGGGTTTTAGGGGGGGGAGTGGATGATATGGGAAGGTTAGGTGGGTTGGGGAGGAGAGGTGGACGGGTTTTAGGCGAGGGATTTGACTGGGAGAGGGAGGGGCATGAGGAACAGGTCCAGGTGTTTGTGTAGTGTTTCTTGGAGGCAAGTGTTGTGCAGGTGAAGTGGGTCCAGTTCCCACATGAATTGCAGAGAACTGAACCCTTAGTATGGCGACTCGAAGTGATGGGTTTTGAGCAAGTTGGACATATGTATGTGAACGTGGGTCCTGGGTTGCTCTCAATGTCTCCGGCTAGAAGAAGTCTTCGAGAAATGACAGCCGGAGAGTCATTTCTCGGTGTAGGAAAAACTGTGTGATGTGTGTGTGTGGTGTGAGAGGTGTGGAAATTCCCGGCGCGACCGAAGCCGCTCCAAGGACCCGTGCCCCCAAGGAGGGGGCAGGGGATGGTTGTGACGGTTTGGCTCCCGAAACTGCTCCCCGCGGCCGGCATCCGGTTTTCCTCCACTGGTCGTTGATTTTGTCTTCGGCTGTGGAGGGTCGGCAGCCATCCGCGGTTGGCAGCCTCGGGAGGTGGCCCCACGGCGTAGACGCCGCCACATCAGGACCACTGTATACTGTACTTTATAATAGCCATGTAACTAAAATAATTATTGCATACTGTAATGTCTTACACCTCCAAGTTCGCATATCATTCTTGATCAACACATAATGATTAAAATTGCCTGTAATTACACACTGTAAAAGAAATACTGTATAAGAAATATGGAAAATATCTAATCGATACTTAACCCTAAGGGGGGCCAAGCCAATAATTAATTTGGGTTGCATGGATCCATTATGAGGATACTTTGCCAGGTTAGCTTGCCTCTAGTATAGGGGAAATGGCAACACAATCACAATGTCATGGATGGAACAATGATGATGATACAATCTTAACCCATGAACTGCTAGAACATGTGCAAAATAAAAGGCCAAGTTGAAGGGGGGAGTGGGGTATAAAACGGTGAAGGAGTGGAGGATTTGGTATGGAAAGATACCACTAATAACAGGGGTGCTATGGGCTCTCTGCGAGAGGGCTGGTTATCACACAGAGGCCCACGTCTCTTCAACAAACTCCCACGGCGAGTAAGAGACATGAGGGGCGTCTCGTTAGACAACTTCAAGAGAGCCCTCGATGTCGAACTGCAAAAAGTGCCAGACGAGCCCATCTTTGCAGGGAAGCGTGCTGCCCCTTTGAACTGTCTGCTGCACCAAATCACCACTCAGAACGAGGGGCGGCGCGCTCTTCGGTGCCGCTAGAAGTGTGGCGAACTCATCACAAGGTATCACAAGGTATCACTACTTTCTATATGTCACCCAAATTTCAGACCTTTCCCGGCACTGGCATGGTTTTTGAAGGGTTATTTTCTTTGCAGTCCATGGGTTAATAACATTTCCAGCAAAACAAAAAGTGGATTTAGTAGTAGCCTCTACGTTATCCAACGTAGAGCTATATACTATTGTATAATTCCGCTCCGCTCTGGGAGCGGCCAATTATCGAAACCACTAGCGCGATTAAACGATAACTTCTAGAGTAGCACCTACATTCTCTACTAGGTATGTTGTACACACTTTTGAGGCCACTAGTTTAAAGAAAAAACGAAAATATGAGTGCGAAAGAGAAGAGATCTGCGATCTAGGCTCCTTACGACTTCTTCGTGAGCTTCCTGTGCAACCCGACCGGGTTAATTAGATCATTCTTTCTCGCGCTACACTCGGCGGTAAACACAAATTTTATGTGCTCTGTTTTTGTGCCTTCCATTCCTGTCTACTTCACTTTGGGTGACTTGTGGGCCATTCTTTATGGCTCCTGAGGTTCTAGACAGATGATCCGTGATGCAGGCATGCTAAAAATGGGCTCTAATGTGTTTTATTGGAGTGTAGCGTCGAGAATGGTGGCTACTTGTTTTTGTTGTGTGTACTAGGCCTTTGACTCTTTCATTCATATTACTTGTTCACTGGTTCTCGTGGTGGCTTTAGTTTTGTATAGCTAGGTTTTCTATTCAATTAGGGCCTCTTGTCACTGCATTAGTTTTTGCTCCTAATTTTGTGATATTGTATCTAGGCTAACTTGAGTTTTCCTTGGCTAGGCCTACCCTTGATGGCCCCCCGTTTTCTCATTCATCTGGCCACTTCATAGGGTTTAGCCTACTTCCCTATCGAGGTAATTTCCTGGCCCACATGGGCCTGGTTTTGTAGCTTTGGTTTTCTGTTGGTTGGCACTGAGGCCGACTTGTCTAAGCTGCCGTGGCTTAGTTGGGTCGAAGGGAGTACGATAGGTTGCCAAGGGGGTCAGGCGTCAACTTGTTTGACTATTCACACTGTTACCAGGTCAGTCCGGCATTCTCCTGCTGGGCTCCTGCGTTCCAAGACTTGCAAGCTCATCGTCTTGGGACTTTTTGAATTGGCAACAGTGTCAGCGTTACTAAATTGGTATCAGCTGACACATACCCCAGGATCCCCAGGATCCCCACTCATCTGGTAGTCTTCAGTGGTCCTCTGATTGATTGCCCGCTCCCTTTTGTCACTGCTGTCCTAAACTTGGTCAAGCTGACACTACCTGGACACACTTTACACTGACGCTCCCACGTCTGCTGACGCCTTTCACTGGTTGTCTGAGGCCTTGAGCGTCGGTCTGCCCTGGGTCCCCACTAAACTGGTGGTCTTCAGTGTTCGGTTTCACTGGAACTTTTTTGTGGGTTCACCTATATTACTGCCGGGCCCTCCCCTACGGTGGGACCTTAGTCTTACATTAAATTGAGGGGGGGATAAATCCTTCAAAGGAAGATTAACCTAGCTCATGGTCTAGTCTGACCTGGTGCTTGGGATTTCACTGAAACTTTTTGTGGGTTCACCTGTGTTACTACCGGGTCCTACCCTATGGTGGAGCCTTAGTCTTACCTTAAATTGAGGGGGGATAAATCCTTCACAGGAAGGTGCTCCGGGCTCAAGGTCTAGTTTGCGCTTAGGTGCAATTTTCTGTCCTTGTGCCTGTGTTTTTTTATGGAGATCCTTACGGGTTTTTCTGCATGCTAACCTGCCTGCTATACTCAATTCCTAGTCTCTATGTGTCATTAATTGTGAACATATTGGTGATACTGCCAGACCCTACCCTAAGGCGAGGTTCTTTCTGTATGTACACTACCGGGCGTTTTTTCTTCCATGTAAGATGGGTATGCCACGCCCTGCCTGCTCTCGCGTTGGTTGTGGGAGCCGGGCCTTGGGTAAGGGACATGGGGAAGGCTGTTTCCACGTTGCCTGCTACAACAGGGATTACTATAACCCGTGTCGGTGTGGTCCTTCCCTCTGTGCTCCGTGGGCGGGCATTTACCTCCATGTAAGGGCCTCCCTGCATGGGACCCCTCGCTTCCAGGACGACCATGTGAGGGTCCTGTTGCGCCTCCCAGTGTTGTCGCCGACTGGGTGCCAGGCCGCCCTGACTCAAGTGCCTCCGTCTGGTCTGTCGACGTTGTCTGCGGACTCTGGGAGACAAGGGGGAGGAATGCGTCACAGGTCCATTCTCCCTCGCCTCATTGTCAGCATTCTCTTTCTACTGCTTGGCCTGCTCTCTCTCCCATTCCTGACAAGGGTCGTACGCTCTTCAAGGCGGGGAGGCGTGCGCCCACTAGTCGCACCTTGCCTGCTGTAGTGCCGCCTGCGTTCTCTCCGTCACGTCGTACGACTCATGCCCTAGTCAGGGAGATTGAGGATGGGCAGGCCTGGATGCTTCGTCGCCCTTCGTCTCCTGCTGCACCGGTGGTCCTTCCTGCTCCTCCTCCATCTCGAGCTTC